>JACXIV010000100.1:818282-1048292 GCA_014737475.1 Bombus confusus
GAACAGGGCGAGAGGAAGACGGTGCGACGGTGTGAGAATGGAAAAGAAGAGATGAAGAGGAAGATAGGGTGCAGATATTGAGACAGATAGAAGGAGAAGGGATAGAGTGTAGGAGAGAAGGGTGGTGGAGGGGGTGAGCCATTGCCGCATTGCACCCTCGCCAACACGATTTCACCTCTATCGATTTGCGATTCTCCGTGTGTTTTGTGCCGTTGCACTCGGATAACTAGACACTCTCCCTTTGATCACACGTTATTGTACTCGGGACCCTATTATCCTTACGGCCCTTTCTACTGCTCGTTTCTCGCGAACCACTGGAGCGTCTCGTGTTTCTCCTCCCAACGGTACCGTGCGCTTCACGGAAAAACCGAGAGACAGAGAGAAAATCATTTGTTGATTAACCTACGAAGCCGTTCGAGCGTGCATCATTATTTTCGTTCATAAATCAACCGCAGCGGAAACCCATCGTCTCTCTTTGCCCGCTCTTATCCGCGTTTCTTCCCCCTTTTCTTTTCTAGGCGAACGTTTATTACGCACCCGCGCCGCGATCCGTTCAACGCCGATGAATTTCACCTTTAATTAATCCTCCCTATTTAATCCCGCGAAGAAGCGGAACCAAGAGGCTGATGGTTCGCGTTCGGAACAAAATTCCACCCTTTAACCCACTGAAATATGCTCGGCGAAATAACGAGACAAGTTTTTTTCCTCGCTTATACGAGAGTTGGTTGGATCGTTTGTGAAATATTATTATAACTGGTAAACGCGGGAAATCCTACCCTTCGTACCGAACGTGGTTTAACATTAAACCTACCGACACTTTTTGTATACTTATCGACCGCTCGCGATAGGCAGGACAGGCTGCGAATTTTTCTTAGAAAAAACAGAGCAAACTAGAAATATATATATAACTAGAGATATATCGTACGCATATTTTACGAAAAGTCATAGATTAGGAAGCGATTTGATAACGTTTAAATATTTAAATATTATATATTTGTGTAGAAATTTCAGTTTGACCGCTGTGGTAGGTTTAGTGCTAAAACAAGCCGGAAGCCGATTCTCTTTCCACGAATCTTTCGACGGATCCAGCGTAAATGCGTGACACGTTCGTTTATACGTTCGAGCGATCGATTAGCGTAATTCCCCGAGAACCATAATTAAATCGAGGCAAACGTTTACATTGCTGCGGTAATTAACAGCCGATTCGTTGATCCCTGAGAAAGCTGTCGCAAGTGGTAGCATTAACTGTGTCAATCCATGGGATACTTGGTGATGTTACGCTGCCGCTAGCTTGTTGCGCGTCTATAATGTTTGACGTGATATACTACGTAGGATCGTACGCGTAACATAATTAATTTAGCGCAAGTTGCCAAAACTTCTTAGACGTAAGTGGTACTCGAAAGTTTATTCCCCTTTCCGAATCGACGTGCTGGAAATTCTACCAGCCAAATCATTAGAGGGATTGCATAGAATTGTTGATCTCTGTATCGCTCCTTTGCTCGAGTGTCTTCCGGAAAATCAAACGTGTAAATCTAAGCCGAATCCTGGTTTCTGCGTAGTTGGAAATATATAAATATGTAAATATATATTTCCTTAGATAAAAAGGGTTTTCATTCGTTCAATATGCGATATATCCTTCTTTCAAATTTCGCAGATATTTTTATATTTAAAAATTTTGAGATTTTATTTAATCGTTTTTCATACAAAAGAAAATATAGAAGGTATACGAAACTTCTCTCTTTTCAGTTTTCAAGCATTTGTATGCATCGAAGTTTTTATTTCGATAAATGTTTATTTATATCCCGATGCTATCGTGTTTCACTGCGAATGCAAATATAGGAAAATATAAAATGTAAATACGTGTAAACGTAAATAATTTACATATTTTTAAGAATTTTTTCAATAATTATTAATACGAGACTGAATTAGGTGTCGATATACAAATATTTCTCAAATATTCAGTGTGGTAGAGGATCGTAGAGAATAAAATTCTAACCCGAATTTTTGTATACGTAGGGATCGGAGAATTATTGAATGCGGCCAGTATATTGAAAAAAACAGAACATAGTGAGTACAACGAACAGAAAATTCTATGATAGATTTTTCAAGCGAATGCTCGAAAAAAAGAGTACCAAGAAATACCACTACCACGTAATATCTCTACATGCAGGAGCATTATACCTTCATTTATTGTTAGTAGATTGCGGATTTTTCGTATTACATATATTTTGCGTATTTTATATAAACGACATACGTAATTAAATACGTTACATATCTTTTTCTCACTAGAGTTTTATTTGCAGCAATATATATTAATGAATTACGAGTCGTGTTACAATTGTATTCTGATCTTTCTTCGAATCTGCAAACCGCGTGTTGTGCCGTGTCGAGCCGCTGCTCAACGAGGGTCACTTTTGCAACCATTGTTTAAGAACAGACGGCCTCGAGCCGGATATACCTGTTACAACCCCTAGACGAGACCAGAGACACCCCCGGCAACGTCAGCCTTTTAATCTCTATTTTTTTCCCACTCCACGGAATTCCACGAAAACTCTTTCAAACATTCCTTAAAACCAGCTCTCGAAGCAACGCGCCAACTTTCTCAGAGTTGAACAGAATAGAAACAAGAGGAATCGTGTATTATATCACAGCTTGGATATATATATGTTAGTATCAAAACTGTTGCCAGATCCTTCGAAGAAAATCTCAACGTCGAATCGCCTGCCATCAGTCTATCGCTCTATCGACTCATCTTTCGTCAAACTGTTCCACGCATCGTCTAAATAGTCATGTCATCGACGTCTTATAGCTGGGCGAATTCGAGCCCGCGCTTACCGAGTCATCGAACCAGTCATAAATTGTCGTAAAGTTAAACAGCGACGGGCTATCTACCATTATATCGTCACGAGGGAGCGCTAACGTGTATTATACGTATTATACATTTAGTAGGATTTATAGTTGCCATTTTGCTTTTAACTTCGCGCTGGTATTTTATTAGAGAGTACGGTTTTTTATTCTTAAATAGTATTTCATTATTACCAGGGCAAAGCGGCGAACCGTCTATAGAAAATTGCTTTCACGTTTGCCGACACGTGATGTCTCCCGATACTGCTGAGGTTTGCATCCAGCAGGAAATCTTACATAACCGTGAAGTACCTTGGTCCGGCATATCATCCTCATATTTTACGTGTTCGACATTTTACACGTTACGATCTCCCACTTTCAACCTTGTACTCTCATATCACAAAGCAATATTTTTCACTGTTGGGATACACTAAACAAAAATTGAAGCGATGCTTCAAATTCTGACTAAAGGATGAAATAATCGGTTTTAGTGTTGGAAGTAGAATATTCACGAGAGAAAAGAGTGCGAGATAAATGATACAAACATTAAGTTAATTATTATTGCAGACGAAAATTGTAATAAGCACCAACGTTCAAAAGTACTCGCACCCTTATTTTTTTTTTACAAAATGTATTTTAATTACGAGATTACGGATATATTGAACTGCAACGATTTCGCTCTTTACGATCGTCACGGCTATACGAGATGGAACATCATGACGCGCATAAACCAATAGCGAATATATAATACTACAACCAGCGTTTGTATGCGTGAAATCTGCTGGAACTATTTTGTTAATTGATTAGCTCTCCGTCTTTGGATTCTTCAATTTCTGCGCCATAAGTCGGGTTAAGAAGATTCTTCTAAATCGATAAAAAGACTTCTAACCTTAATGCAAGCAGCCGAATTTAGATAATGAATGTACCATCTACATGCAATACCGATACACGCGGTAAATAGCATTTCTTCCAATTTATATCTTTTTCATTAGAACATTACACATAAATTTCGTTGAACGTTGAATCAACAGCGAAATGAATTACGCTATTCCCCGTTAAGAAAAATTGTCGCGCCACTACAATACCTTCCATTCGTAAGTGTTTCCTGGTTCTTCTCAGTCATTTAAGATAACTCTCAGCACCTGTATATTCTTCTCTGCTACTTCGTCAGGAAGAATTTTGCGCCTTTCGACCCATGGGATTTAGAAAATGCGGTACTTTGCAGCTGTGCAATGTGGTCCAATCTCATGCCAAGCCTGAGCTTGCGCCTAGAGAGCCTCGATGTACAGTCGGAAATACGAAGAGAGCGAATATTGTACGCTTCCACGACGCGGCGGTCGTAAATAAGACTCCGCTTCATCGTAGTGTTCACCTAACTGTCCTATTTAACACCAAGTTATAGAAAAACAATGGGAGACACGATGGAACGTAATTTTTGGAGGAGACCGAATCATGGGACCGAAACTTGGCATTTCATATAGATGGAATTTTGAAACATCGTATACATGGTCATATATAGAGTGAATATTTTGAAGATACATGTTCGTCGAAAGATGAATGTTTGTAGTGTGAATGGAATAGAATTGTTCTTTTTTTTTTTTTTTTTTTTTTTGTAACAATAAATGATAAGTCCAAGCGTTTCGACGGAAATTTTATCCAAGACTGTACACCACTTTAGATACTACGCGGACATTTTCTCTCATGCAAATGTCTTGTTCGTCTTCGTGTGTAAATTCGTAGAACTTCTGTACGTAAATGCACTTCGTTCAATGACAAGATCCAATATTTGACAATTGAGAGCAAACTAGCCGACTAACAATGTGTCATTCTATTACATGTCTTATACAACGATTTTCTACTTTATGTAACGTAACGCGAAATTAATGTATGTAGACAAATGAACTAGAAAGCCGCATTAGAGAATTTTACAGAACACGACGCGAAGCATTTTGCTATTTGCACGCAGGTGGATTCTCAAAGACGACAAAATTATTCAAACTAAATAGATATCGTAATCGAAAGATGAAAAGATATCCCTCGCAGGCTATCGTATTTAATCTATAAAATCTTTATCATTGAAATATATCGTTACTGCAGTCTGCATGTAAGCGTATAAATAACGCAGAAGTGTATTAAATTCAGTCGCAGAATACGATCACGTTCGCATATTCGCCAGCACAACTCTCTGACTGCTGCATGAGAAAACTTTTATACGTCATCGTGTGCACTCGAATAAAACTTCGTATGCTTTCTTGTCATTGCGCTGCCTGCGAGTTTTCTACCTCGAAACGATGGCTCCACCTCTGTGATAAGAAATCCACGACACATTGACTATAAAAGAAAATGAAAGGAAGGACGTGTACGTGAAAAAAGATGTCGCGAAGCAGCAAATTTTTTACAGCCCTATCACTCGTTTAATTGAGCCTGTACCGTGGGATCCATTCGATCTAAGTGGCCGTAAATAGAGGCAAGAACTCAAGTCCGAAATAAGGAGCACGATAGAATCTACTTTCGAAGATAAAGGTCCTTTGAATAATATATCGTCAGCGTTTCCCCGCTTTATCGAACATTCAACGAATACGCTTCGTTTCGTCCTCGGTAGCTGTGCCTCTCCCTCCACCTTTGCTAAATTTATTCTGTTACAGTAACGACGTTTGCATTATTCCACGTGTTTTAAGATGGTGGGGATAATTC
The DNA here is from genome assembly GCA_014737475.1 of Bombus confusus. Taxonomy (NCBI): domain Eukaryota; kingdom Metazoa; phylum Arthropoda; class Insecta; order Hymenoptera; family Apidae; genus Bombus; species Bombus confusus. The sequence continues at coordinate 823,821 of JACXIV010000100.1, forward strand.
CTTCAACTTTCCAACTACTTTTTCCTGCTGATTCTACTCAAATCGATTCGGTTTTCAATAAAATAGTTATAAAATAGACAGATCGTTTGGTTGCAAATTCCAGATCTCCTGAGTTTATCAAGATACCAACGTTCGAATGACTTTACCGTCGGAAAATTTGAAGATATTTATTATCGAGAGACAAGATATAAAACTACGTGGAATTTGGAACGAATGACGTATAAAATATTATTTTTCCATCGCTCGCTAACGAAAACTATGTAGTTCCAGCTTTCATCGATAATTTTTGATAATTACGCGTGATTTAAGGTGGAAACGTCGAAGATTTCAAACGTAAGAAACTCGCATTACAAAATGATAGATCCCGACGAATAAAATTTTCTTACACGATCTCTCTTTAATCTGGAACGCATATAAAGCCAAGCATAGTTACTAGAATCATAGCGTATGCACGTGTGTGATAAAAGGTTTGGCTCCGTAGAATTAGTATATCATCTAGCATAGATCAAACGAATTGCTAAAATAGGAAATTTCATTATTAAGTAATTAAAGGTGTAAAAGGTATTCTTGCGTTAGGAAGTTGCGTCCGTGTCACCATATCTCACAGTAATTGCATTCTACTCGTATTTTATTAAACGCCGACATTACATTTTCAGAGAGTCAGAGGGACAAAGTTGTTGAATTAAATCTGGAAGGGAGTATCTAGCTGGTATTCGTTTTCCGAAAGAATAGCTTTCTGAATTCAACATGAGAAAACTTTCACGGGGCAGTACACACCGGAGTTGGCAAATCCTCTAGCGGTTTTCGTTGGCTACGTTGTCTCGAGAATCCGGGGCTTCGAAAAAGGACCACGAATACTTCTCCGTGGAACAATTATTTTTCTAGCAATAATGTTGATCGAAATTAAACTCGCAATCTATCTGGAAACCACGAGGAACTATTTTTTCTTCCTTGTCGCTCATTTCTTTGGAAAAATTCTTTAGAGACATTCTTTAAGAATTGCGAAGAAAAATGATATTTCATTTCCTTCTATTATTTTAATTTCCTTCGTTATAAGTTGTGCCGCGCTTATTTAATGGAAAGAAGAGACATACGTCTTATTTAAATCGCTTCCATTTCAAACTTCGTAAAACATCACTCGCTCGCAGTATTTTCACGTTATGTAGCATTTATTATTTGGTATATACAGTTATTTATTGATTAAAGGAAGAAGAGTTTTTTCCGTTGAAAAAATTAATCTCCTACAAAATTACATCTCTTATAGTTGAAACTCTTTAGTTGTTTACCTTTGATTAACACATGTAACAAAACTTTCTTAAATGCTACTCAATTGCGACGAACTAAAATACGAAGCTTCTAATAAAAACAAAAGAAGAACGAATAAAAAATCCAATATTTAAACCCAGTGATTTCTTCCATTCAATTTTCTCCCAGAAATCTTCTCGTATACGTGTACTTTACAGGAACTGAGTTCTCCTTTCGAGGATCCGATGATTTTTAATTTTCCCTACACGGTGTACCACACGTGTCGTAAAATTGAAGAAAAATACGTGCCGACTGGTATCGTGTTAAACAAAGTTGGCAGAACTGCTGCCAGCAGGTATCGTTTCTCCCGTAAACGACTTCCGGCACGTTACACCCCACTCGGCAAACAGTTTCACTCGCCACCCCCCTACTACGACCGGTTTTCACATTACCAAGCTTTAAAATCGCGGCAGTGCTCGGTTGCTGCAGCAGACAGTTCGCGACGCGATGGAGCACACGAAGATACCGCGGCAGTGCCGTCGTGTGTTCAACCAACGGCGTGCTTGTATCCTCGCGGAAAATTCGTTGAAGGCGTCGAGGTTTACCCACGTAAACGTCTTCATTCCGCTCGCGGTGTACGGTCGGATGACCCGCGGAAGCGCGCTCCACTCCAGAGTGGAATCAAGCGGCTTCAACCGGGTCTAACCGACCTCGAGGCAAGCTGCAGCGTTGGCCCCAGACTCTGGCTCGACGTGAAATGGGTGCGACGTCGCCATTGCGACGTCGACGACGACGACGACGACGACGACGACGACGAGCATTTCGTAAGCTTGGTTATGACGCCATAAGCAGTTGCCTCGTTGAACTCGCTCGAACGTGCAGTAGCTCGGCTGTGGAGAGGATGAGTGTGTAGCCGAGTAGCTAGACAACCTCGCTGTACTCGAGTCACCTTCCTCCGCTGCTGCCTACACCTGTGTACTCGCCTACCGGCGATGCTTATCCTCGTCTCCTCCGTGGCTTGTTTCTTACCAGCAAAACGGAGCACAATGCCGCAGACTAATCCATGATAAACTTTTGGCAAACCTATTTATGCACCGATCAAGGCAGAGGCTGTGGCTTCGTGGCGCATGTGCGGGATGAGCAGCGCACAAGAGGTTGGCTGAGGGCGAAGCGTAGATGGTAGAAAACGTGCAATGTTGAAGGCTTATTACGCGGAGAAGACGAGCGAAAGTAGGTAACGAGTCGGGAACGGTGTGGGTGGAGAACGGGACAGGTTTATCGTGTTGTTATACTTTCATGCTTTGAAGCAACGGAGAGGCATGTGGATGCTCCGCTGTATAAGTCTGAGTCAACCAGCCGAGTGGATGGCCGTCGAGGCGAGTTGTAAAGTCAGCGGGTTATAGAGATCGTTAAAATGTTTGGCTGACTCGCGGCGTCTGTTACTACTTGCAACAATCGTGACCGTTTAAGTTGCTCCGCGTTCCTCCGCCAATCGTGCTCTTTCGTTTTCAGCTGAATCCGCGGTTTAGCAACTGGCCGCTCTTTTTGTTCCACGTTCTTGCCGTAATCGATATATTATGATAAGCACGTAGCGAAGAGGCGAAGTTTCGTTGTTAACTGTACCCACCGGTTTAACTAGCAGGCAACATTATCGTCTATGTTACAATTATACGTCTGTCTTTCGTCATTTAACGCATTCTTAAATGAAATCGTGCGATTCTATATTTTGTCGCGAGGATACTAAACTTTATAGAAGAACGTTGAACGTAAAATTAAATAGTTGAAAATACAAAGCGTGTCAAAATTGGTGGTATAATCGGACAAATACAATCGTATTTATAAAAGCATCGAAAATCTCAATAGAAGAGTTGGAGAATCTTAAATCTTTTAATGCTATCGAATAAAAATATCGTAGTAAATTCGAATAATTCGATATCGTTTCTGTTCCTCGTAGTTAATTTGACAATGGAGCCGCGTAATGCTATAATGTGCTATTATTATTCAGTATAGAATCCAACTGCCAAACTAAAACTAAAATTACAACCGATACAAACGCCGTCCTGTTATGCGACGGATCTTCAACACAGCGAATAATTTAATCTTGGAAAAGACGCGTTTTCGAATAGCTGTGGCCACCGTTTACATCAACAATTGTGCTCAATGAAATTGCAGCTCCAACAAAGGACTAGAGCTAACAGCGACGTGGTCACAGAAGAATTTAGGTATTAAACGTACGTCCAATAACACAGCTATGAGTTGACATTGCGCCGGAATAATAGACTCTGCTCTCGTAATTAACTTGCTACAAAATAGGAAGGACAAACGTCATTTGTGGCTATGCTGTTTGATCGCAACAATTAGTACAACGATTACCATTTATTGGGCCAGTTGACAAGATCATCCGTTTACTTTTCTAAAAAATATCCTCCAATAAACAGACGTTTGTCGCATAGAAAATTACGATCGCATCTCGACTGATCTTCTCATCGACGATGATCCGCGTAGACGATTTAATTACTCGTGTGTATGTATATGTGTATCAAATTGCGTGATCAAAATTGCCTTCGCTCTACGCTAAAGTAATTGATCGATTTGAAATAAAGGACAGTGAGTTTTATTCGGAAACACGAGCACGTGTCGTTTACATTGATGGTCAATGTTGTATAGCAATTATATTGTGGCTGAAATCCTTTACAAACTGCATTTTCATGGTAGAGGTAATGGACTATACAGGTTTTACGATTAGCCAGATATACGAATAACTGTTTGTTGATTTTCAAGTATGAAATGCGATTATAAACTTCAAATATACATAAATATTCGATGCTTTCGAGCTTTGCGTAGGTTAAAATTTTAACGAAATTATACATATCAATGTAAAGTATGTACTTGAAAAAATACAGGAAGAGAGTATCTCTTAGAATGCTTTATGCACTGAAATCTTTCAAAAAGAAATCTTCCATAGTTTTACACAAGTATGCATAATACTGTATATTTTACCATCCAACAAAACGCTAAAGACATTCTTGGCTGAATAAAACATAACGTGAAACTTTCTTTTCTCTAAATATGTAGTGTATAATACGTGCCTTGAGAAACTTCAACGTTATACATAATATGTATAACATAATACTCGTTTCTTCTACGTATCAACGCTCGACAACATCGAATATCATTACAAGATAGAAGAATTCGAAAAGACTGTAAGAAGAAAAAAGAAACGTTGAGCGAGGCTTAAAAGAAATTCAATCGATTTTACAGTAATTAATCTTACAGTCGATATCAAGCCAAAATGATCTACAAAGACAATTTAGCCCTTCAATTCAAATCGGACATCCTATATAGATTTGCACCTCAAAGAATAGAATACTTGCTCGCTTGTAATAGCACAGCTATCCCAAGATTGAATTACATTGCACCAACCATAGATTTAAACATCGTCGCTAAAATTCCCAGATATTTAGCCCTTAATCAATCACATTCCTCTGACACGAGGGAATGAAAAGCAATAACGAACTTGAATGATTCGTTAGAGTCATTCAATGTGTCATAATGTGATAAAGCAACGGGTTCCGGCGCATTAGCGTATGAAACCACGATTCGCGAATGGGCTGGTCAGAACAGAGGAATTGCTCCATGGAAAAGGGACAGAGACACGCGTAGATGGTAAAGGAGGGATAGAGGTAGTATCCTGAAGGCTGAAACAGGACGAAGCTACATTTCCGCGTGCAACTGGACCCTGCTTCTGCACGACATCCCGACAAACTACACCACCAAGCCGAACCAACGTTCTGTTCGCTCGACTGTGCATTTATGCATCTACGGCTTAGCCAAACCAGCAGCCGGTCCTGCGCTACCTTCCGCCCGCCATCATCAGTTTCATCGGTCATCCGCTTCGAACTCCTCTTCCACGCCATAAATGCGCGCCGCTACAACCACAGCGCAAGGAGACTACTATTGGGAAAAGTGTTTCGCCTGGGGTTCCGTGTAGCGCGTCTGATTTACGTGTGATCTCGTGTTTCCCAGTGATAAACGTCCTTTTAGAACGCGACCAGTTGGGATTGTTAGGAAAGTTTCGAGAGTTACGATTTGGGAACGTTAGCGTGAAATAAAATTGTTTCATGGTGCAGATTGTGCATGATTGATTCGTTAGGCTGAGCAATGCTTGTAATTTAACTCTTTAAATTCTTCCAAAATACCCTTAACCAAAATTTCCAAATTTCCAAATTTCCCTGGCTACTTCTTCTACGGAGCTCTCTCGCAGCACCTTGATCACGTTGAAATACAATTCTTCATTTTTTTTTTTTTTTTTTTTTTTTTATAGTAATTTATAATCAAATACACGCGTCGATTTCTGAGAAATTTTTGATATTTATTAGGATGTAAGGTACATATTGGTTGTCCTACGTTTAAATATGCATTATTTAAAGTACCAAATTTCCCTTGCTACTTCTTCTACGGAGCTCTCTCGCAGCACCTTGATCACGTTGAAACACAATTCTTCATTTTTTTTTTTTTTTTTTTTTATAGTAATTTATAATCAAATACACGCGTCGATTTTTGAGAAATGTTTGATATTTATTAGGATGTAAGGTACATCTTGGTTGTCCTACGTTTAAATGTGCATTATTTAAAGTACCAAATTTCCCTTGCTACTTCTTCTACGGAGCTGTCTCACAACACCTTGATCACGAATTGAAACACACTCGGATTGACAATACATGTAACCATATTTTACTGCTGCTTAGCTACGCTGAAGCACGTTTCTGCGCTTACGATATTTGTTCTAAATGTTGAGATACATGTAACGTACAAGGAAATCTCTTCTTCCTCTAACAGGAATTAATGCGTCCACTACCGGAGCAATTTTTCTCTTAAAAATTCTTGATAACGACAGGTCACGAAACAAAATTAATGATTCCTATTAGCGCATCAAATTACATTGGTAAAGATGACGCTCTATACGCGCTAACGTAACGTCGACGATGAATTAGAAATTCCGTTTCATCCGAATCTACATCAGATCCTCGTCATCTTGCCGTTGATTTCAAGGCGCAGGTCGGCTCAGTGTCTACGCGCTCAAGATACGACGCTTCTTTAAGCAGTGATTTGGTCGAAACGCGCGCTTCGCGAGTAATAAAATTGAAGATGTGAGAACATGTGTCCGTGTGTTTGGTACATCTGCTCAGTAAGGATTAGAATAGCCGTGTCCCTTTTTCGCGAGCTCCGCGTCGGCTTACCGAGGCGTGCTTGTTGCCAGTCTGAATTAATTTCGCGCATAGCTTGTTGTCGCATTCCCCGGAGACCGGACCGCCGTGGCGCGCTGTACGGAAAGTAATATCGTTACTTGGAGCACCGGCGGAAGTGACGGTACGAAGGGTGACGGCAAGATGGCGACAGGAGACAAGCAAAAGGGAAAAATGGACAAAGCGAGTCGTCAGCCGAAGGACGAAGATGGTACGAGATACTTGGTCGCTGAGAATATCCTGGAAAATGGGAATATGGACGCTGGAGGAACGAAAGACAATCGACGCCAAGCTGGCGCCAGATACGGATTGGAAGACAACACGGGACGATAGAAGAACGAAGACGAAGAGGAATCGCAAAGAGCAAAGGCAAGAGCGACGAAAAGGACAGGAACGAGAGGATCAAGGAAAATATAGGGAGCTTCTTCATTTTCATTAATAAAACATCTCGTTGGGTAAGAAGCTGCATGGAAAAAGGGGTGGCAAGGATAGAGAAGAGGCGAGAAACGAGAAAAGATAGTAGAAAGACAACAGGTCCGCTATACGGCGCGGTTTGCGACTGTTTCTGAATAACAACGAAATGCAAAATAGTTGATAGCGGTAGGAGATCTGGTAAGAGCGAGTTGTATTCCTCAACCACAGAGCTCTTCTCTACCACCGCCACCATCTTTGGCCTCTCAAGACCGCAAGTTCTTCTTACGTGTATCTACCACTGCTAAGAGTCTCTTCCTTAAGATCCTCTCTTCGTCTTTCTTCCGCCCCTCGCGGTTCTCCACCACGCTGACGCTTCTCCACGGACTATTCCTTGTCCGTGAGGGGTTAATCCCTCTCCGGGGAGAATTAGCCTCCTGTTGGCAGCTCGTCTCGTCTACCCCTTTCGGAGCCGCGTCTCTCGACTTTCGCCGATTTTCCCGTCTGCCGAGACTGAATTGATATTGTTCGTTGCACAATCATTACGTGTACGAGATTCGTGTGATTACTTTGAGGATGAGTGGAGCGGCTCTGAAAATCGAGTGGAAAGCTTCGTCTTTTCTTCCCTTAGCTTTCCTTTGCTTCGTCTCTGGTTGCGGTATAAATGACGCAAGGGGTTAAGACAGTAATGTGAATGTCGTCGAGCAAATTGAAAGGAGTTAGGAAAGATGTTTACGTAACATATTCGCTGTTATCGATGCATGCAAGTTATGAAACAACCATATTTTAATGGCAGTGAGTGTATTAGGTTATTGTAATGTATCGAGAAAATTCTCAAAATTTATTCTCATAATCGCAGTTGAATGGAGTGATCGCTACGGTGTAAATTGAAAAAGAGAAGAATTGAAAATTACAAATGAAACGTTGCGTTAACGTAACTTTGATCCTTTTATCAAGCGATAACGTGCATATTTGTACAGAATTATATATTAACGAGAACGTGAACACCGAAGGCGAGAAAGGCCAGAACAGAATTGTACGAATCCAAGACAAGATATTAATTTTCAACCGTTTTAATTTTGTTCCTAGCGAAAAATTGATCAACCGTCGCGTAAAGACATTTTTAACGCCAACTGTACTTAAACAAACTCTGTGCAGCACATTTAGTAATTTCGCTTTGAATAAACTCACGGTTAACTTGTTCGTCCCGCTGAATAATTTCTTGCACCGTGAAATTCATATTCGAATCCTGCGTATCGTGTCTTTTTAGGACGGCGTTAATTCCGCGAATTTTGTCAATGTAAACAAGATTGTACGCGGAATTCAGAACAATAGGGCTAGCAGTTGGTTTATACGCGTCGTACGAAAACTACAATTGTCTGTTGAAATTTCCTACCTACAGTCGAGACTATGTATCGTTGACAATTACCGCGCAAAGAGCTGCTTGAATTATGGATTTAGAGTGCAACGTAATGGTATAGCCCGTCTCACAATTTATAGGTCAGCCTTCTACACCCTTTACACTCTCAGCTTTTCACGGATCGTCAGATACTAATGCTTGTGAATGATTTACTAGCTTGTCAAGCTAACAGGTTACACGCTGTGTTTTAGGCTGTTCCTTCCGCTCGTCTTCTGCCTGTGTCGTCGAAAATATCTGTCGTAAAACGTAATATCATCCAGTAAGCACATTTTTCGTTCGATTCGTTTTATTAGTGGGAAACCTCTGGAAAATTTTCCTTCGGTTATCCTAGAATTTTGGAAACAATTAAGCCCGTGAAATTTAAAAGCTGGCCGCTTTCAGAGCACGTGGCGAGAAATGCTAGTTTGCTACGACGACGTCTCTCCGAGGAGTACTCGCAAAAAGCCATGCGATTATCCTCGCGCGTTTCGCCTATGTACTGTTCATAGAAACTCGAAACACCGGTTGGACAGCGATGATTAATCCGAGTTATGAAAAAAACAATTAATCCATCGGAATTTTTATAAATACATTACGTATGTTATGTAAAACATCTTGAAACTTTATTAACGCTGCAACGAGTCACGATTGCAAAAATTAATTCTGCCATGCTAAAAATTCATGAAATTATCTATTATTATACCTGGTATTATATTGTTATTTTCAACAAGATAATAATTTCTAAGGATTCGGATGATTTCATAGCCATTTTTCAGATTTAATTCAGCTCGCGTAAGTGTTCTGCTACTTATGAACCGGAGTGTATACGTATATGCGTGTAAGTACGTACGACATTGATTTTACGTAGAAAGTATGGTCGTATATGTATATGTATACGGTTTATTTGTGCACATTGGCGAGAACAACGTGGTATGTCACAGTTAAAGTAGTCTGAAAGTCGTAAACGTCCGTGACACAAGACGCGACGGCCAAACGCTACGACGATTTTCTCACAGTAAGCTGCGTATGTTAGCGGATTTACGAGACCTCCAGATGCGTGAAAGATGCCTCCGTGTCGAGCAGCCCTCTTCACGTTTATCACACAGACGTTGTTGAATAATTGGATTTGTCGGTTATTAGTGTAAGTATTACACATGTAAGTAATGCCTCGGAGGTAACGATTTCATACAGCGTGTACTTAACGATGCGCACGCTTGTTCATAAGCGTCGAGAAACTTATGGGAAAATATTGAAAGAGAGTTGAGAAATTATTGACGTTAATGTTGTTCGTCGTTGATTATCTACGATAGTTTCAGTTGGTTTACTTAATTCTAGAGCAGTTGTAAGGAGGATCTTCTGCCGTAATCAGTATTCCGATACGAAGGAAATGCTTTAATAGTTTTACTTCGCATAATTGTAGAGGTAAAGCGTTTTGCATAATCTTGTACTGATAAGATAATAGAAACTGTAGATACAATAATGGAAGGACTCTGAAACTTTAGCAATTATTAGCTGAACTTAATACGTATCTATGTTTCACTATGTAGGTCTAAGACGAAAGCTGTCGTTAAAAGTTAATGTTCTTGGATAATTCACGATAAAAGTATGTACTTTGTCGAGTCCACTTTTCCCTGCGTTTAACTTTAAATCTTATAATTTTTCAGTTTCGCTTAAATAACGCAAGGGAAGGTCTTATGGCCACTCGTGTCAATAATTAAAATAAATGTTTCAAATAAAACTTTTCAGTACGCTAATCTTATTATCTTTTACTTTCATGTGACTTGGACTGGTTCGTACAGAACAAGCAATTCGCACAATCGTTTTATAATTTCAAAATTAACGATGCTTTATTTTGTATATTCCATAAAAATGAGACTTAAAATACGAACTTCTAGCTAGTAGTTAGTGCTTTGCATCAAACATCGATTTAAAAATGATGCTGGTAGAATCCCAGTATAATATTATTCAAATTAAAAAGTCCCTTTGATTCAGTTGATTATACAAGTCGGCGCTTTTAGAAACATTTTTTTAAATTCCCCATATCATTTGACGATGCTGTATGAATATGGATGTATTTAATTTTTCTGAATTGATAATGTTTTCATCAAAGACGGCCACGTGCACATGCATATGAAAATTAGAGAGGGAAAAGGTGATAAGTCACGTTTTCCTACTTTATTTTTTACCAAATTCAGAGTATCGTCGATTAATTGTCAAATGTGTTTCATTCAAATTTTCTATGGTAAGCGTTCGAACGTTTTCGTCAGCTACTTCAACATTCAACGATGCGCGTTAGATTTTCTTCCCTTCGTATATTACTTCGAAGCGCAAAGTGCGACTCGAAGAAAAGCCGCGGCACTTGAAACTTTTACTTTTTACCACGATGTCTGGTCTCAATTTTTAAAGAAGGCGTAATTTATGATTCGGGGGCCACCGAACTGATGCACAGACGGGCACGTAAAAAGTTTGAGCAGAAGAGAAAGAGAAGAAACCATTTAAAAAGCGAAATTCCACGAGCAGTATTAAACATCGCTGCGATACTATATAGCGCATCGTTATCTCGTTTTTCTTAAACGAAAAGTCGGTGATGCTGCAAAAACGATAAAGTCAGACTCTGACGACGTCTGGCTGCTGAAAGGATTTCCAGCTGGATACGTTCATTCGATGTCGGTATAATTCTTTTTCGAAATACGAGAGAATGAACGTTTGCGTCGGTATATCACCGAGAAGGAGAGATTAGCACGCATCGATTTTCCCAATTTCTAATTACAGTCGACAGTGGAAATATTCCAGCACCAAAATAATTCTTATCTTGTAACTTTCTATTTCGAATAAATATAAAGTAGAAGCTAGCAGAAATTAATAAATTAACATGTTATATCGTATTCTAGTAGGTAAAGTATAAATGCCAAAAATAAAACACTATCGATTTATTACGTAGGATCATTTTAACGTTAAAGAAAACTGAAAAAGAGAGATTTATAAGCGGAACGAAGACGATTATTATTACAAGAACGATACCTATCGCTAGCATTTTTTTATCACTGTAAAAAACTGATGATATTAAAATTTCCAAAACTATATCATTCTGGAATCGTAAGACGCAAGGCCAGAATGAACTGCGGAATTCTCCGCGTCGACTAATAGCAACTTACTTGAAATTAAATTGCGTGTGTCACCGAGAAAGATTTCTATCGCGTAATCCTCTTCAGCGCGTCTGTCGATGCACGTGTAAACTCACTTAAGCCACCGCAACGTGTATTCGAACTCGGTTCTAACCCCCAAGTGATACTACATAAAAAGAATAAACCTGAAAGGGTAATAGCTTTTGAAGAATTATGTAGGAAATATTGCAAAGTTCTGGGAGAACACTCGCAAGTAGGTAAAGTCACTTAACGTTTCCTTGAAATGGTTAACGCACTTGGAATATTGTATACAGATTTGCTAGGAAAACAACGCATATTGCGAAATTGTTGTGCATTCCGTGGGTATTTTGGGCAAATATTTTTATTGCCTTAAATATAGCAAATTATTTTCTAGACTTACAAATATCTGAGATAGATTTCGGTTGCATATAAAATCTACCTTCTTTATACGTATCTGATTCGATATTCAAAGGATAAAAAAATAATCGAGAAATAAAAAATGTTCGCAAGTTATTCTTAATTACGATTATTCGCGCTAATTTTGAAGACAAAATCGATGTCCATAAAACTTGTTTAAGCCCCTCGTCGATAGTTTCGCACAGACAAAATAAGTAGTGTTAATTACCGAGCATCGTAGAAGTATTGTTGAACTGAAACAACGGTAGCAAGCATCGCATCGAACTTTGAGATTCTGTTTAATCACGGCGGGATCGCGAACGAAACTCCGGTTCGCGAAAGAAATCGCTCGGAAAGTTTCCAGCGTTCTGCATTGCTAAACGAGCAGAGGAGAATTCAGTAAAGCTGACGACCTAGAAGTATGGTCTCTCGAAGATCGTTAAGCGAACAGCTGCCTAGGATAATAGACTGTGAAAATACCGGTAGCAAATGAGAGACTTTTGTTGCATTAAAATAACTTCTTTAGTCGCGAACATCGGTCGATTCTTTATCGTAGAAATGATCAGCAACTGTGTTAATGATATTTTTCTAACTTAGCTCTGATACAATCCACCTGTGTTTGTAACGTCTGTCTTATTTTCTAATCAAACTTGAATAAATTTTATTCGAAACAAAAATAAACAGTAACATCTTGAAATGATAAATTACGTGTTAATTAATTTTAAGCTTCGTTCGTTTTCACTTAAGTTAGTTTAATTAAATCTTTTATTTTAGTCTCATAGTGGTAATCATAAAAATATATTATATATTATATAATATATTCATAAAAAACATTTACAAGTGTTGGAATATTTCCGTGAACTCGTGTACATATAATTATGAAAAGCAAAATTCGCGGATTTTCACAAATTCCAGCCAAAATTCAATGTATATCGCAATAAAAGTCTGTGCTCATATTCCTAATAAAATATCCGTAATATGATAAACCGAGACAAAGGCGGATACACGCATGGTGAACGAGTAATGTGAAGTTGTTCGTTAAAGGGAAACAATTACACGAACTTATGTTCGTAAAGCCGCATCTTAAAATTCCATCGTTAACGAAACGTTATTAAAGCTCAAATATGCTATTGCATAAGCAATCCCTTGCTGAAAGGGGCTTTAGCTTCTGCAACGCGTGCATTCTTGCGTTACAAACTGTCGTGTTTTTTAATTCACCAGGATGACATGATAAAACAAAAAAAAAAAAGCAAGACGTAGGATAGAGAGGTATTAGGTTTTAAAGCGTGTTTGATATTTGATAAAGTATTGTATTGCTGGCGCGATGGTAGGTGATTTTCAAAAAGCCGTTTCGTGGTGTTTGTAATTTCAGTTTCTGCTCGATATCGTACACGAAACATTTAGATACTACGGGTGTTTTCAATGCTGTAACAGAGATATCGTGAAATGATAAGTGAATAACGAAAGATTAATTTTTTAAGCTGCAGTTCTTTTTTAAAATCGTAAGTCGATATATACATATTACGTAGTAGCAAATCGATTATTTATCTCTTTTGTGTTTCACATTCTTAAGATTTTTACTTGGAATATGATTCTTACGAAATTGAGGTATTTTTGTAAATAATTAGAAGCATGGAATCATGGATCAGAGTATACGATGATTATCCATGGTATTTGTTTGAAAAAACTGTATACGATAATTTGCGTGTATAATTTACAAGTACATATAGAACTTAATGTATGTTTAGTGGCAACAATATACGATACTATGACAATGAGAACCTGGCGAGTGTTTATCATTTATTAGCATCAGTAGCAGGTGAGAAGCGATTCGAAGAATGTACAAGTAGACCAGTAGAATGCATGATACTATGTGAAAATTTTGTTGCATGTGGCAAGAATGCATGTTCTACATTGAGAAGGTTGGGAGTCATTTGAGAGTCGAAGGAGAAGTAAAGAGAATTTTGAGAGAATCGAGACTGTTATTCCGAGACGCATACATTTTATTACTTTGTTCGACATTATCGAGTAAAAGCCTGTCTGCAATCCAACATTCCTGCGAAAAATTTACTTCGAAAATATTTCAACCTTAGCTACAATATGAAAAATTTTTCTGAATCAGATTTAAATAATACAATCCTTTTTGTAATTTAAGCGATTTCCAATAAATACCTCGATATGACGTAAATATAAAATTGCGAATAAAACAGAAACATGAAAGAGATTTGGACGGAATTATTCGAAAAATATTGAATGGAAAACATGTAGAATATTTATTCTCCGTTGATTGTACAAACCGAGTAAATGCATATTATTCTCCAAAATTCCCAGTACGTCAGTGTCAATTGGTTAGGTATATGTTGTTTGCAGCACCACCAATAAACTACGTTTCTTTATTAAACAACGTCCACGGTCGAATGAAATAAATCTTCGAAAATATTTTTCATCTGTTTGAAATAGCACTTCGAAACTGTATCTGCTTTTCATAATACGGCTGCGGAAACACAATTTGTTTTTTGCATATTTATGAAATCGAAACATTAATGCACGCATACCGATCACGCGCCGTCCTTGCATTTTTATTATTTATCGTAATCGCGTAGTTAGTTTTCGTTTCGCGGCTATCGTCCTATAATATCTGAGATCGTGCATGTATATAATAGATTATTATTTAAAGTAACTCCTTTATTTATAAAAAATGCAAGAATTTTTACACAGAATGGTATATTTCACACAAACGTAAGAAAACGAGTTTCAAATTGTTATAACACGTTACTGAAACATGTTAAAACAAAAGTTAATTGCCACACGCTGATCAAAACTTGAGTCCATGCATGTAGCGATATTACAATGTTTCACACACACACACACACACACACACACATATATATATATATCCAAAATCAATAAGATGTCTGGCAGAACTTCTCGATTAGATAAAGGACTTGATAAATTTTCTTTACAATCTCCAAATGAATCTCCGGAGCAATTTCTCGCGAGTTCGAAAGAAACACTGGCTGTAGAAAAGAAGTACAAGAAGATAAGTTACAGTCGATGGTAGCGAAGAAGGCTTCCCTTAATTAAAATTAATACGAGAGCCACGCCTTTATCAATCGTTCGTTGCGCAAGCGAGTCTTGCACAGGCAACAAAGAATTTAATGAAATTACAGGCTACAACTCTTCTTTACATACCCATCGTAAAAACAACAATCGATCGTACCCTTAAATTAAAACCAGCATCGATCATTCGAGAGGAATACTTCTGATGATAAATAATCCTCCCGTTAGCCATTTTTATCCACGATGAGTATATCAAGCTACTTTTCTAGAGTAGATGTATATTATAATATAGTATATAGTAGAATATACAGCGTGTATAGCATTTTTAATATTTCTACATCTTAGCTATCGTATCACATCGTATTTCGACGCAGTATTTCCAAATTCTGGCTATGGTCTTACGCGTTTAATTTACCGCTAAACGCGAAACTAACACGTAAACGCAATGATAGAAACTTTAGCAAAGGAAAATTTCTTACAAATAAAAATCTCGTGTATTCGAGTTACAGTTCAATTATCATTGCAAAAAACATATTTCGAGATGGTAGGTGAATAAGAAAAGATACCTCCGGGCAGAACTATGTACGGTACACGGGCATTCGTCGTTTCAGGGAGAAGCATCGAGCTCGAAGAAACATGTTCTGTTTCTTCCAATGTTCTGGAAATAATACGAGGTTACGTCATACGAACTACTTCCGTGAAATGTTTAACTTCAAACATAATTTTAAATTTCCTTTCTGGTCGAAAATACGAATGTGTGTAAGAACTCGTATAGGAAAAGACGGTCAATATTTTAGCGATCCCGAAAGAAAGGTAGACCATGCTGCACAAGTGCCCCGTATTTTCTTTTCTCTCAAAAGGGCTGCGTATAGCTGTCCCTGTTTAGAATCAAACCGTTGCTCGCCATACTTTCCTTCAAATCTGAGAACTATACGTACGAATATGTACACTATTAAGGAATACTTGTACTCCTGCTACAACAGTTTCTTTCTTTTGTGTACGCAAATATATTGGGACCTTCTCAACTTGTAACTACAGACGTCGATATTTTCGTCAATATCGATACATAATGTTAAATCGTAAATCAAAGCTACCAGGGAAAATTATCCCGTTTCGTGAAAATATTTCAAGATAACCAAATCTACTATATCTACTATAAAAATTTGCATTGCTTGACACTAAACCTACCACAGAGATCAAATTGACCGCTTTCAAATTTCTACACAAATTTGACCATATTTAAACGTTATCAAATCGCTTCCTAATCTATGACTTTTCATAAAATATGCGTACAATATATCCTTCGGTGTTTATTTCTAGTTTGCCTTTTTTTTTTTTGTATGTAAAAATTGTAAAAATTCGTAGTCTGTCCTGCCTATCGCGGGCGGTCAATGAATATATTTGCAAGAAGTGTCGGTAGGTTTAGTGTTAAGAACAAAAGCATCAACGGTACGTGATACTTGAAAATCAACTTACGACACTTGGCAGCAACCCCAATCTCTTAATCCGATGAGCGGCTTTTTCTTCTGCAGGCAGTTAAAAGTTGAATAGCGAGGAGCATAATTCGCAGGGGACGGCTGTCCCCAAACTCGTGTAATATCCACGTACTTATCGACCCACCTATCCTTGTGTCGCACGCTTTCAAATTCTCCCCCAGCAGACGCTGAAAATGGTCGCAAGTCGACGAACTAGTCGTGCGAAGGATGTTTTATGAAAGTTTTTCCTCTCATAATCTCGAGCTATCTTGCCACCTCCCTTCTTCACGCCCGTTGTGCAACACTTGTCAACTTGGCGATTTTTCCTTCGTGAAATATTCCTTCGTTTGAGCTACTTCTTTTCACTATGGAAACCTTCTTCCTTTAAGTTTCACCGATCATCGGCGGCGACTCGACGCTTGCTGGGTAGAGACAGGGTCGTTCTTGACCTAAACACTTACACACTTTAATCGTTGAGTTTATTCAAACAGATGAGTCGAATTAAACGGACACCTCGATGAAGTGTTTGAAGCATATTTAGCGTATTTTGGGAAAAAGCGGTTTTCAAGTTAGACCGTTCCATGAGTTTCAAACGCGACAAGAAAAGAAGACTGTGCGCATAGCGAGTGCGAAGTTTGGAACATTTTTTTCACGAGAAATCGTTAAACAATTTGAAGACCATAAAAATAGAAGCGTTTTGAAAAATTCTTCTCGTAGTAACAAATATATAGTACGTACAATATATAGGTATTGTGTAGTATCAAATGAGATAAATGGGACACTATTTAGAATAACAGGTATTACAAGCTTTCAATACAGGTATTTGCATATCTTACTGTAAAAAGGCATTACACAGAAACGATTTGTATATTATATATGAAATAACATTTCATGACGGAAACAGACACTGTAAGTACATCCCTGTTAGATCCCCGTATTTCTGACTTTGAACGATCGAAGTACAAGAAAATATTAAAAAGATAAAGAGAAAGATTCTTTGTTGAAATAAAGTTGTGGAAACCTCTCTTGACCGCTTCTCTGTTTCATTTCAAAAATATTACCGGCATAAAAGTTTCCCGATAAAAAGGATCCACGCAAGGGCTGTTTGATCAACTTAAAACGAATGAAATTTTTATTGTACAGAAAGTTTGCCGAAGATCGAAATAAATGTCGAGGGAATATAGTTGCCGAAGTCTCGTATCCCTGTTCCTTTTATTCCCTGTTCGATGTTGATTGCAGCAGAATATCGCAAGAACCGCAGAAACATGGAATCGAAAGGACGAGAAGATCAAAGAGGAGAAAACTTACACTCTTTTCCGGCATGAATAACTCGAAAAATATTTTTCACTTGGTGAAAGTGCCGTACAATTTTCCAAGCCGGATTAAGGAAAGTCGACACGCGTTTACTCGAAGTCGAATCCGATTCAAAGAGAATATTCGTGGTCCGTGAAACGAGAGTGGCTCGAATCGCAATTCCGAGCGCAAATTCAACCGCTTTCCCGAAACCTGCGAATACGAAATAGCCACGTACATCGAATTTGTCATTTTCGATTTCCTGAAATCTTTATGATGTATATAGATATCGCGTACATCCCTCGGGCTGCTGGTTGGTCGACGATTTTCGGTGGATTGGCGCGAAGATTGATCGCAAAATGTCAAGGATTTCAACTGGCAAAGATATTCAGTTCGGTGGAAATGTCCAGATCCAATTTATTGGAATATTCCGAAATTAGATTGTAATTTTGCGAGTCAATCTTAATCTGTCTGACTGACATCGCCAGACTTTTTAATCGCTTTAAATAATCTGCGGAAATGGCAAGCTCTTACGAACTGTGCGCCGATTTGCGCGAATCGAGCGTAAAACATATCGAGTCGCGATCCACTTGCCGAATATAGAGAGTTTTTTAATTGAAAATATCATACGTTCGCCTTTTAATTACATGCTACAAATTTTCTTTATACGTTGAAAGTTTCTCTGTTGGTTGAAAAAAGTCACGCGTCCCGAAGAAACAAACCATAAATCGGAATAACGCGTTTGAAAGTGGAAATTCGCGTTACGTATGAACAAATCACATGGAGTTTAGAATATCACTGACCGTAATATCTCGTACGTCCTCGAACACGACTGGCTGCCAATTTGTTCCCTCCGCTGCGAGGGCCTAACTGGCGCATAAATATTGCATAAGGTGGATCGGTTGTAGCACGAACAGGTTAAAAACAGGCTGTACATACGAAGGACGGAACGAAACAAATTGCAGCTCGCCCGCCACTGAGCGAGATATTCCGGGTCGAATGTAAATTTTCAGCTGCGCTCTGGAACCGCGTGTCGCGAGAGTCGAGGAAGAAAAAGACGCACGGAGATCCTAGGCGAAAGAGGAAATACAGGGAATGGAAAGAGAAAGAGAGAGAGAGAGAGAGAGAGAGAGAGAGAGACGGTGAAAAGCGCGAGCAGATTCGAGAAAGACAAACGCTTGCGACAACGCGGAGGACGCAAGTTGGACGAGGAAAAAGACGAGGCAGAGTTAGAGGGTTGAAGTTAAGGCAACAGCCGTGTGAGGTATAAGGTATCCGGAGAGTTATGTGGCGACAAGCCGACAACCCCTTAGCACCGAGTGACAAATACGAGGCGCGCCGTGCCTTTTCTGCCTTTTCGCGACACTACGCTCGCTTGTCCATGGTAAGAGGCGGAAAAGGAAAGAAAGAGCGATAGGACGTTCACTTTTTTGCACGCGCGGTGAGTCACTCAGCCAACGAGTCAGAGCTGCGACTGACAGACCCTCCTCTAACTTGTCTATAACCGATCCACGAATATTTTTTCCTACCCTGCCCGCTTTCCAGGCTGCTTATTCTTTTTCCCTCGTAATTCTTGCCATTTGCATTTCTTTGTAAGCATTTCGTAGGGTACGTATAATACGAGCTATAATTCAGCCCGAGAGAAGTTGGCAAAGTCGCGCTCTCTTTCGTTTCGGACGAAACCGATTCGTAGACGGATTATTCTTATTATTTTTCTGGACGATTTTTCCAACGGAACACGTACGGCTGGTTATTACGCTCAGACGCGAATATTCGTGACTTTGAAACTGGGTAAGCACGGATCGAAGAGAATGAAGGGATATTTCGTGGCGAGCAAAGGTGAAAATTTGAGAGAAACAGGACAGAGATACCTGGCAACGGTGCTGCTGCTGCTGCTGCTGCTGCTACTGCTGCTATTGCTACGGTTTATGAGGCTGAAAGATTTTAGAAGGGTTCTTTGGGATCGCCCAAGCAGATGCATAATAAAGGAAAATCAGGATATACATGGCACGGTGCCTGGCTTAGGTTCCAAGTTATAGCGATATCGTAGCATTCTACAGCCGCTTGCCAAGAGGTTTCGTTACTTCACGTTCGAAGAAAATAAACCTAATGGTTGTGAGGGCGTATGTTGGCCTTGAGACAGTTGATTCAAGTCAGGTTGTGATAGGTGTATAATATATCGACATATTTGTGAAAATCTCGAGATTCGAAGATGTAATTGAAAACATTGCATATATCTGTTGTTTTAGATAGTTCCTTTCGTTTCTTTGTACAGTAATATACAAACTTGTTCGATTTTACGCTTTTACCGAAAATTTCTTACTGCTAATCATTCCACGATTAGTTGTGTTTGCTAGCGATGGCAAAATTCGGTTGCTGACGCGCATTCAGTGGCATCAAGGAGTTAATTAGGATTTGCCAGTACAATCTTGTGCTATGTATGATTATTCGAGGAGACAGATCTCCGCTTCGTGTGTCTAGAGTAATTAAAACTCCTAATCGTATAGAAGAAAATATCGAATTACATATCCATCGTTAATCGCAAGAAAAATATTATTTTTATCGATCAAAATAAAATTAAAATATGATTTTTATTAAATTTTATTTTTATTAAATTGATCACAAAGAAAATAATATAAGCTTAGTTTAATATCGTAGATTAAAATGTATCGGATTGCTTTGAACTTAAAAAAACTTCGATTTTTTATTGCATCGGTTTATTTGGAAAGTTCACGAAGGTGTGGACGTCAGGAACTCAGTTATTTATAAAGCTGCTTGTCTGAAGTCGACGGAAATTGCAAATGAGAACGAAAGTATACCATTATAGCTTCGTAGGAAAACTGATCTCAGTCAGCTGGATGCTCTATTCTCGCCAACCCGATTACAATTTCATGATACAAAATATGTACCTTTAACCTGCACCACTTCCAACTTTGTTATCTCCTATATAACCACTATCTATATCTTCCCACAGATATAGTAAAACTGAAAAAAGAAAATACAAAAGATACTTAGAACACCCAAAGCATTGCAAACGTTGTTGCTTGCAGCGCAGCTATTATATCTGCATATTCAAAAATATATCCTTTCGAATGGTACAAAAATCACTTACGCTCAACTTGTAAATCCAACGAACAGGGGGCAAATAACGTGAAAATTATTCATCCCTAAAGCCACGCTCGATTTCAAAAGCTCCGTCTCTGCTCTGTCGTATTTAATATTTTAAAAGCAAGCGAGCGTACGTGATGTATATACATACGTAGGTTCTTACAAGAGTAAACACGAGGGAAGAGGGACGAGAGAGAGAGAGAGCCCTGCCTCTCGAAACATAAAACCAGAAAGGATGTATTAAGATCCAAGGGGCGACGGGGGTAGCATTACGATCGAGTATTCGCCGTTATAATTTCAACGAACGAAAGAAAGAAAGAAAGAAGGTTGCGTGGTTGAAACGAAAGCTCTTACCGAACGAAGCGTTTGTCCATTTATTTGCGCGATGATTTTGACAACGAACGTGCATCTTTTCTGCCCGTAAACAATTTAATTGTCGTGTAAGATTAATTGCTGACGCCGGAATTAATAAGAGGAATACGTTTATTTCTGGTAGGAAGCGGAGCACGTAATTAATGAGAAGGACGGGGCTTAATGTGTTCTGACAAACCGTGCCTGTCCACCACACTTATGACGACCACGGCCACGACCACGATCGCGCGCATGGCAATCCTAGGGGCAGGGACAAAGGAAACTCCGTAGTCAGCCAGAGACAACGTTAGGGGTGATTACGCAAAATGCTTAATAATAGTGCGACTAAGCCATTTTCTCCGCGTTGCGTCACCCTCATTACTTCTACCCTGATTCTTCTGCTATGCGATAAAATTCGTACCAGGATGATTGCTTGTTTCGCGAAAACGCCGTGTCATGTACATGGGTAGGCGATGTATTGTACATGGGTGCAATGTGGTTGACACTGTCCTGTCAGCTTATTGTCAGATGTCTCTAACCTAGTGATATCGTAAAATTCTATGGGAGGTTTGTTTGTTATCCTCTGAGGCAAACACAGCTGTTAATGTATTTATTACAAACGTGATAGCTTAACTTGTCGATTTCAGTGACGGTACGTTGTGAAATTTATGCATAATATTATCTGTAATAATATTATCAGTCTGTAGTGATATACATATACTCGTATACGCGTTTTCAGATAATATATGAAATTTCAGTCAGAGACATTTCAGATTCGTCACACTTACTGATTGGATTGTATCTAAAAATATATCACACGCTTGCAATATGATTCGTATAAAATTGGACGGCGATATATGCTCTCTCGTATCATGTCGTGCTTCTTTTGTTTGGAACGAGGATTACCAAAATATTGATTCAAATGCTACGCGTTGGAGTTGAAGCAAAACAGGCAAATACCAATTGTACAGGATTATATGCATCTGAGTTATGAAATTTAAAAAAACACAAATAACGTACACAAATATTCGTGCACGATATTCTAGTTGAGGTATCGCCAGCCATTTTTTCCGAGATAGCGGTAAAACTTTTATTTATTTATGGTCTGTTGCACTTTTTCGTACTACTGATAGAGTATTACTCTTAAATCCTATTAATGCGAGCGGCTGTATACGAAAGCAAACTCTCCATCCTTTTCAGAACGAAATGATCAACGTAAGCTGTCACAATTTCGAACGATTGATCGAAATTACATTAAAAAATTAATTGATTGCTACCGTTTACTTATCAAGTATTAACTATAATACTATAACAATATTATTGGCACCGCTACAGCCACTATAACTTGTTGATATAATATCGATAAGGATATTCCTCGTGAAATATTGAAAGTTGACATTTTAGATTGGAGCATAACTTGACGAAGACACTATAGTAGTTACAGCTAATCTACTTCAATTTCAACCTATCAACCATGAAAGAAATTTGGTTTACAGTTATCCTCCCTATTGCCTTGCATTCTCATTTATCCATATACTTATACATACACGTACGTACAATCACACACCCAACCTTATTTTACCTTTCTTCTCTATTATACATATGTATATACTGTCTATCATCTATGTATGTCAGTATCAACTATTATATACACTACCGACCAAAAGTTTGGGTACACACGCTAATTTGCGAAATGTTCTTAATTTTTTGTTGTACTAGTACGACATAAATGCTTTATTTCTCTTTGTTTACATACATACATATAAAAATGTTCAACATACGTTATAATAGTCGAAATATCTTTTGAAAATATTAATAAACAGACGTTATATATTGCTACACGTGCCGCTCATCAAAGTAACCATCTCTTTTCTTTATTAATATTTTACACAGTTTTGACATTCTTGAAACTAACTGTTCTAATTCTTCTATCGGTATGTTTCTCCAACTGTTTTGTAGAAGCTCCCATAAATGTTGTTTCGACCTTGGACAATGATATCATAAACAGTATTAGGTATTACAGGAGCTTATAATTTGCAGTTAAAAAAAAGCTGTGTATTTTTATAACAGTAAAATTATACAAAGGATGCACAAGTATTAAAAAATGATGAAATATTAAGCCGCACAGTTTGTATTTGCGCGTGGAATACAAATATAGTAGGTGTACCCAAACTTTTGGCCGGTAGTGTATATATTATCTGCCATCTATCGCCTTATATGTATATACATCTTTCCCTATTAGACTTATTTATCTATTTAGCTAGCCAATCCCTCTCGATGCAGATAATATAATGAAATGGATATTAATTCACTCGAACAATTCGAAATAAAATAAGTTAATCCTAATTTTTAAAATAGAATTCATAATCTCATTTAGCATGGGATCATACATTTCTATGGGTCTCGGTAATGTTAGAAAAATTGTAACAATCCAGCAGACGTTTTGGAGGTTCTTTAGCAACGTACTATTTTAGAGCGTACTATTCCATTAGTCTCGAAAGCGTCAGAAAGAAACGCGGAAAGTACAAGCTTAGTAAAAATATAATTCGTGAAATGTGAACCTAATAGATAGAAGAAAATGGCGTAGTAAAAGTTGCTGCTAACAATCAATCTTGATTAAAAATATCTCTGTACGAGAAGAAAACTTAATTGAAAGTATACGGCATCACGATCGCAGCACGTCTGATATACAGACAATTATACTAAAAGCACCGATGCATTGTCATCATCTTCTTTTCTTTCGTTTGAAAAAACATCCAACTAGATATTATCAAGGATGCTTCTTACGGGCGACGGTAACATCGAGATTCAAGCGAAGATTAATCGAATGACAATGGAACAAAAACGCGAAAAGGATCGTTGAGAGAGAGAGATACAATTGAATTAACGCATTCTCATTGCGAAGATTTCTCGTGTTGAAAACGACGGACGGTCTTGCGAGTCCGTAACATTTTCTGTAACGATCGTTGAAAAGAATTTAATCCCGTTTCTTCGGTTGCCGTCCACTTCGACGAGCGACGAACGAGCAAGAAATTAGGGCACAGCTTTCGGCATCGATCTCTTTCTCATTTTTTTGTGTCTCCGTGTCAACTCCGTAGAGACAATTTACCGGCCGACAGAAGATGGCGGCCAGAACTTGGCCGATCGACACTCAACGAAAGGTCGAGCGAATACAGTTAATACTTTTCACTAGGGGCACAAGCTATTCGCATTTACCTCCTTTCGAGTATGTTTACGTGGGTAATCTTAATCGGTGGAAGAAGGAAGCCGGCTCAACTGGAGAGGTCGAAAGCGGGTTGAGTGCGAGACAAAGCAGGGGCAGAAGGGAGAAAACTTAGCGGGAGGTTCGAAAGCACTAGACCAGCCTAGCTATTGGCCACTCGAGCTTCATTCGTCGCATGCTGTACAATCAATTTTTTTAAGCGAATAAACGTCGATGGCAGAGATGTTTCGGTGTCCAGGTTGAAAAACGAGAAGCTAAAAAACGCAGAGGAATCGAAGAGAAATGACGGATATTAACCCAGCTGCGATCCTTCGATGTTTATATCGCTGTCTCGTTTCGGTAAAACAGAGAACGTTTTAATATTTTGAGAGGAACTTCGGCGCGAGATTAGAATTCGAAACGTTTGTTTTATTCTCTCTAAGAAATTCAAATATTAATGCAAACAGTTGCTTTACTACGAACTCGCATTTTATTCGCTGAAATACGAACAACAAATATCTGCAGAAAAATGACATATGTATACGCGTCTACTGTAATCGATCGGCGCAAAACACGGAGAACGTAAGTTTAATGTTTTGAAAAAATTAATTTCACGGGAGAAGTCGATAGAACATAGCTAACAGTTCTCGCTTGTGACGCGTCACTGTATCATCGCTATCAAACTCACTGCCGTTTGGTCCCATGGCACAGTATTCAGGGAGCACACCTGACCTATAATATCGATCAGTGACCACCTCGTGTATGAACGCTGCGCGATAACTTTTCTCGTCCACTATTTATCATTTTAACGGTGGTAGAAGGGGTGGGTACAGAGCGAACAGCGGCATACAAGCGCTGGAAATCAAGCTGAAATAACGAGAATAGTTTTTCGTGCGCCACCACATGCAAACAGTTCTGTAACTAGAGACAATTATATAATACGTATTTCGAACGGCGTTATGTATCGTTGCATGTCTAACAATAAATATCGTCTGAATTAAATTCCAGGTGAAAGATGTTCCATGAAATAAATTGAAAATCGCTCAGCGTATGGTAAATGCGAAAGTGTTTTCGAAAGTGATTTCTCGCTGGTGTAATAATTCACGTTTAGAGAAATGGTTTTAATCTGCAAATGTTCGTTGAATCGAGCAGTGACTAAAAATTTGTAAGTAATAAATGAAGTTGAGATAAATGGAATTACGTCGTAAGGTAACGATTAACCAATATCGATGCACAAAAAAACGTTGTACGATATCGACAGTGCAAAATTGTTGAATCTTTTTTCGAATAAGTCACCTAACGCGTTGTGGGAACCATTAAAATAAGTACGAGAAAGGAACAAACGACGAATTAAACAAAGCTTTCTCGTCGTTGTTACGGCGTGAAAAAAAAAAGGATGACAACTTGAAGGGTGTGGTGAATCGTTTGCACGCAAGTTGAACGTGAAATATTTAAACACGCCCCGAGAAGAGACGATATTTCGATGGTTCGCACAAAGCAATATTCAACCGTCAGGATTTATAACCCAGCGGTCGAACTCGCTCGCATCCGATTAGCGGCGGAACAGTTGCCTAGCTGTTCTACGGTTCTTTTATTCTGCTTCTCGTCAATCAAACGTATGCAAATGATGGAGCGTTATCGAATAAACGATGTTTAATTTGCGTAAATTGTATCGTTTAATGCGAAACTTTATGCGATCGTGTGTCTTGGAATAAAGGATAACACGAGCGTAATCGATATAATCTCGAATTAGCATGAGCTACACAATGGTATTGCGCGTATCTGTTACTGAATATTCGAATCCCTGTGCGCGATTGTTGCGGTACTAAAACATGAATAACATATTAAAATAATCCGATTCAGTCAACAGAACAGTTCGACGTTATCGGTGGTAATAACGTGGAACTTGTGATTACAAATTTAACGGAGCCGACAAAGTGTAATTACCCGGCATGTCGCTCGGCTGATACATTGTTCAACGGTTTCGGTCATTATCATTAATGCATTGAAGTCGAAATACATAGCATAGAAACGATAAAAGTGATCCGTAATCGATCGTACTCGATTTCCGATAGAGGGCGCATTCGCAAGATTATAAATAATAGACGAAGTCACGATAAAATTAAAGATCTTTAAAATTCATCGATCTTATTTATAGCGGGTTTATGTAGAAACTTGTACGGAATAATAATTGGATGGAGTTGCTACGAAATTTCTTTATGCCTCGAAAGCAGATGGATAGTAATATTGATATTAATATTTATTCGATAACAAGATTATTTTTTAGGAAAATTTCAAAATCTGCAATAATAAATAAGATTTAGAAAACTATATCTCTTTGAAAAATTAACCGATACTAACTGATATCGATAGAAATATTCATACGAAAAAGAACGTTCAGTTATTTTGTTAATACCCATTGTCGAGAAGATACTTTGATTCTCACGCATTTGCTATGGACGAATCAATACATCGTAAAATTATTTGTCTTAGAATGACAAAATTTCTTGACGAAATTTTTCTATTTATTTCCCTGGAAGGTTAATACTGTCTGCTTGTACGTAGTATCTCAAATTCGACTGTTTCATAATTCCAATTAAAGTTAAAAAAAGTACATTGTACACGGTAGAGTCGTCAAAAATGTACATTTTTCATTTTTACCACTACGGTTTTAATTATTACTGGATTAAATCCTCGGCATTGTATTACGTGAATATTCTTAATTAGTCAACCATTGTCGTGTGACCGTTCCGCAGTCTTAGCCGCCATCAGAAAATTGCACTGTGCTCGATAAAATCATTAAAAGTTTTGCTGCGTTGATCACATTTATGCTTCGATCTATTACAGTGCATTAACTTCGAAGAACGTCGCTACGTTTGAACATTTTTTCGCTTCTCTTCCACGAACGTTTCACGAACGTAACGATTCATAACTAATTTCACGCGTGAACTGTTATTTCGAGCGACGAAGGAAAAATAACAGGAAACGAAGATGACAATAAATGTTAAGCACATGGACGTGTATTATCGTCGATATAACTGTTGATTTTCATTGATAATTATACAGGAAGATGCGAACATGGATACTTGCGCGTGCAATTACTCGTTGCGGGCGCATTTTCGCTGATTTTATCGTTTGCACAGCGGGCAGGGACAGTGGACCCACATTATTAGCTCGACAAATAATCCCTGTGGATTTCGCAGTGACAAATTATCTAGGACGAGAAGCAGTTTATTCGAATAGGTACACCGTGTCCGTTGGTATTTGCAAACGCGTTATCCCCAGCATTCCCATAACGATCACGAACTCGAATGGACTATTGAGATCTTTCTGTTTGCGGTGAATCGATAATCGGTGTCTCTCTGACTTTCCCAACTTTTTTTTTTTTTTCTGTCGCCCTTCTATTTTTTCATACACCAAATACCCGATAAAACCATACAGCGCCCTCTATTTCTCTCAGCCTTTCTTTCTCTCTATTACGCGTGTTTTGCGCTCGCACGGATTACGCTTCGTTTTATTTGCAATAAATAAAGTAAAATCCAATACAGATTATTTGCATCGAAAGGCACAATAGAAAATAATGTCTCTTTGATCTGTTTGGGATAGGCTTTAGTGGATATCTGCTGGAATATTTCGAAATATCGAATACCATGGTTCGCGTGTGCGCGTATGCATGAAAACGCGTAATGGTAACGTAACTCTCGCAATGATCATAAAATAAAAAGATTTCAAAAGCACGCGATCCTTCAATACGGCCAAAGCAAAACCAGGGGACCAATTACACAGAGGAATATGAGAGAGATTAAAAATATTCCTCGCGACAAGGACACCATACCGTAAAACTGGCTGTTTAATAAATAAATGAAAAACTTATTTGTCAATATTAAGTATATTTAGCAAACATAACAAAAATAACGAGAGGGATTACATCAGGAATTACGAGCGTTTCGATGCTGTTCTTCGTCGTGTAAGGGCGGATCATTTTCAACGAACCATGGCGGAAACCGCATTAACTAGATTCTTTGGCGCGCAGCCACATCGTGCGAGTCGAAGCAAAAATTTAGGCCACGGGCATGCCGACATAAACGTAAACCAAATCATGTACGGGCGAGCGAACCGAATGGAAAGTGGACACCGCTATTTCCAGGTGTATTCTTCATTGTCTCGGTCGATAAATCCGATTATCTCTGCGCGCGTTCATCGACTCGGAATAATTCTCGTCGTGGATTAAGAAAAAAAGTAGAAGCCAATAGGAAAACGACAAACGAGAGAAAGGAGAAAAATAGGAGAAGGCCATGAACGATAATAAATAGCGACGAAGAGATACAGAGAAAGGAAGAGAAAATCAGGAAAAACCAGATAGAATGACTCGCCGGGGAATTAACTCGCAACGTCTATTTTCCATGACCGATCCTATATCGCATTAATTAAACAGCTGGACATTTTTGGCACGCGTAAAAATTCGTAAAAATTCTTGTCCCTTCGTCTTGAAGCTAGTTTCTCAGCTATTTTCTATCTTCGTCGCATCAACGATTAGGTTTCCACCTCGTAAAAACACGTGACTCTTTGGAGAAAATCGTTGCTGACAGAGTTAGACCACGCAACAACGCTCGCAAAGAAATTGCGAACACTTTATAGCAGAGCGCTAGCTTAAACGACGAAGAAATTTCATGAAATTTGTGCTCCTGTCGCCAGCTACGACTCGAGAATTTTTCTTCTCCCATAGGATGATGTACAATGAAACCAGTTAGTTTGCGTCTTTTCGGCTTCTGCTGTTAACGCATGTCCGTTCGTATTTTGTATTAATAATTCATTTTGTACAAATAGAAATATTTCTATAGTAAAATGTCTCGTTTGCTAGATAATTTTCTTTTTGCGGAATCTTGCGGAGATTAGTATTCTATCTAACTTGGCGACTAAGAGGCAGCCTGGATAAAGTGGGGGACGAAGGACACTGCGAGGAGACAGTAAATTGGCTGAAAGAACTAGGAAAGAAAAAGAAGGACAAACGAAAGCGAAGGTAGCGTTAGGTAGTAATAAAATAGTAATGGAGTAGAATAGATTAAGTAAATAAGCAATTAGTTAAGGAGCCATGGTAAGACAGGTATTACAAGTATGGAAGGATGAATGAAAAGAATTGCAAGCCATATCCATTACTAGGCAAATGAGGCAGAAATGAAATAAAATAATGATAATATTCTATATTCCAACTTTAGTGCGTAACGCATACACACACACACACGCACACACACACAAATATTTCCACACCGAAGAGATATTTCAAAACAAGCCCAAAAATCGGTCTGTCGAAAAACGTGCAAAATAATCTAATGTTGCTTCGTAAACGCCGTCACCATGTAACACAGTTTGTTACATTTAATTCACTTTTTACTATATTTTTACCAATTTTTGTCCATGGAGTTGAATGTACTGCAATCCGATGACCCACTTCCCGTCGAACCGAACTCGCTACGATTTCCCGGTAGCAGAGAAAAAAAAAAAGGCGAAGAGCGAGACAAAAAGGAAAAAAGGAAAAACCGATGGCATGTGACTTGCGCGCATGTAGCTATGTCAAAAAATTGCCGGCGCTTTTTCAGGAAGGATTATCGTCGATTTTTCAACGCGACTTCGATACAAACGCGCTTACAACGGGCGGACTCGTTAGCAGAGATGATATATACACACGAGAGAGAGAGAGAGAGAGAGAGAGAGAGAGAGAGAGAGAGCGTTTGCCGCGAAAGGAACTCGTAATTACGCGGTGGTACGATCACTTTGAAAGAAACTGGTTCCCCATACAAAGGGGAAACTATAACGAGAACCGAGAAATGGATTGACACACGTGCACGAAGTCCGGTTGGAAGAAGATAATCTTGGAAACTCGTTAAGCCCTTTGAACCTCACCACTATAAGAATTGTGTTTCCTCGCACTTGAAGCGGCACCGACGATTCTTCTATCTTTGCAGAAAAATCATTTTCGAACGTCTTCCAGCAAGCGTTATCTCGTAAGATATTTATTTCGCAGGTTCGATTACTTTTCATTGGAAATCACGTTTCTCTGCTTTTAATCTTCCATAATTTTATCACCGTGAAATAGACGATAATAGAATCTTTCATTGCACGCGCTTCGATCGTTCTGGAAACTTACCTACGTTGTTACCCAATTAATTGCTATTCATGTCGCTCGAATCTAATCACTGTGCCTGAAAAAAAGAGGCTCATTATCCGAACAGCGTATCCCTGAATTACTTCCAACAATCGAGAGCCCGCAGCGCTTCGCTGAATCCGTCGGTCGCTCCTAAACAATCGCCAGCGTGAAATCTGATTTGTACGCGTTGGAAAATTTATGCAGATATAAACGATCGTTAATCGGATACAAACGACGGATTAACGAGCGATCGCGTGCGCGTTTTCACGGTTCGATCGCGTTGCCGAAAAATCCATCGGTAATTACAACCTACTCGACACGAATGCCTTAGCCCTGTCAGCGATTTTTCTACCGTCACTCGGCTGAAACACCAGCAAAATTAAGCAATCGTCCCCGTTCTGCTATTAGTCGAATTACCGTTAAATACGAAATATTTACAAATTTGCTGAATTCTTGAGATATATAGAAACTTTTCTAGTATTCGATAAAAAAAAGTTTCATATTTTATGAAAACGTGATTTCTATATGTTTGCGAACCTTGCAAGAGAATACAGGTAGTTTGAAAATGAAATTACCACCTGTACGTGGATATATGGCCGCCTATACAAGCCATCGAACGAATCGGAATGTACGAAAAAAGGAAATAGAACGAGCCCACAAAAATTACGTACGATATGTATACCTATCTACAATACGCACATAAAAGTTTTCTACGGTTGTAAGTAAATATTTTTACGAGGCAGTGTACATTACTCTGTTTCAGTTTCCACTCGCTGCAGAAAATTCCATCGCTGCCACGATATTGCTTGTTGTTCGAATTTTAATTTCCAAAGCAACTTTTCACTATAGCCTCCGACACCCTTAACAATACCTCCCTCTCTCTCTCTCTCTCTCTCTTTCTCTCTCTCTCTCTTTCTCTCTCTGTTCTAGCGCCAACTACAGACGCCGTTTTGGCTTACTGTTGTCACTTGCGCCTCGGTCGGAAGGTCAGCTACCTCCGCCCATTTGAAACTTCCGTTCCACGCTCCTCCTTCGACGATTGCCACCAACTCCGTCCCTCTCATAGCGCAACCCTGCTTGCGTTTCCGTTTATGTTTATACTTTATGAAAGTTCCATATTAAATTTGTGGTGACGCTCGGAGTTTTATGATTTCGTGGCTGTAGACACCTTTACAGATTTACGTCGAAAATTGGAATTAAAATCGGCGAGTTGACATCGAACAGCCTTCTGCGCTGTTTATCGTCGATACAGGGCGAGGGTGAGGCTGGAGAATCGAAAGGTTTCCCGTAGGGTGAGGTGGAATAAGGTCGAAACGGAAGGACCAGGCTCCGATGGAACCCGTGGACCATTGTCCAACTAGAAATTAGATCGCCGTTGGTCCAACCGAAATAACGCCGCTTTTAAACAATCCCGCCCGATAGATCTTTTGCGAGTGGATGGTAGAATGGAAAACGATAGCTGCGAACGGCGAATTGAAACAACTGCGACGTCACGTTGAACTTTTTATAAATCAACGTGTCTGTTTAATAAAAATTTATGTGTGTCTCATACGAGCGAAGTGGTAAGATACAAGTTCGTTTGTGGACTTTTATAGTATTTTTCAAGGCTATGAACATTAAAATTAAATTAGAAATTAAGGTATTGTATATAAATATATAGCTCTTATCTTCTTCTATGAGACTAGTGTCTTGATATTGTCAGAGCTTCTACTTCATAATTTATAAGTAGCTCAGAAAGTAATAAAAATAGTCTAAAAAGATAAAAAAGATCAAAAATTAAATTTCTAAGAAGTATATCGATTAAAAAGAACCTTCGTGAAATTAAAATACTATTTTAAGTGAAACGAAACTCACTAGATTTTATTTTATTTTACTTTTATTCAACATAAACACGAGAAATCGTTGTTCACTGAAATTTAAAAAAATTATTGAAAATCCCACATATTTCGACAGTCGTGAGGTTTAATAATCGCACGTAAACCTCAGTAAACTAAAGAATTCTGTCGATAAATTTTAGAAATAAGAGGATACTATTGTCCAATCGCAAGTAGCTTTATTTATAATTCCCAACACCTAACACATAAATCCTTGTTTCTTCTGTTAACTCCGTGTCTCTTAAAGTTTTGCGATTGTCGTCACGAATTCAACGTAAGACAAGTTTATAGCGTCATAAAATTTTCCGAGATCATAGTGTACCTTCCATGATAGAATTTACGAATCACAAATAGGAAGCAAACAGAAACGGATGGATGATGATATTCATTTAACGAAAAATGTAATAAATACTTAATATTAGATGAATGCAAACATCCTGTTATGAGTTATCTATCGATAGAATTGCTCTCTCAGTCGCGTTACGATGGACTTAAATACGAAACTAATTTAAAAGAAAGGATAAAATTAATGAAAAGAAAGAGTATATTAACGATTTATTCGTTTTCGTGCTGATACATTTCGCTTCGACATCCATCGCTATTCAATCTCCAAAAACATTCATAAATAAGGATCAGGTCGAATGAACTATCGATGACTTCATATAGACTTTAGAAATCGTTGCGGAAGATGTTGATTAATTAAGAAGTAAACGGAAAAGAGTTATGGAGTCAAACTGTCAATTTGACATGGGCGTACATGAATGGGCGTACATGAATGGGCGTAGACGTTTGAAAATATTTAAAATACATATTATATTTTTATTAAGTAACAAATTCTACGCGGCAAATCTTTCTTATACCCGTCTAATACTTATCTCAACAAAAAACTCCTAAGAGGAAGGAACTTGCAGGAAAAGATGAGCAAACGAGAATAAACGATATTCGTGTTAGAAAAAATTGGGAAATTTAATTGAAAACGTCGGAACACGCATGCTTTTCAATGAAAGCTATTGGAACGTTAACACTGTTATTGTTCCCGAGGACGCGGATTGTTCCATGGATTGAACGAATACTAATTGGGCAGTATCGAAACATTTGAAAAAAAAGAAAAAAAAGAGAGAAAGGGAAAAACACTATGCGTGAAATGGGCGAAAACGCGATTGTTCCAAAACCACCTGACCTTTTTGCGTCGTCACATGTCGACCGGAGCGTGTTAACATTGTTGTTTTGAGCCCTAGCCGAGCGAAAGCCGCGGCTATCAGGTATTTAAAACGAATTTAACCGGGATCCGAGTCGTTCATTAGTACGAACGTTCCGGATAAAACGAACAAGCTACGGCCACAATGGACGAGCTGCAGGAAATGATGGTGATGAGTTTTAAAATGCTCCAATTACCATTCATTTTCGTGGCCGTTTCTCTCTCTGTCTACCAAACCCATTTCCCACAGTTTCAGTCCAAACGATTTAACTCTGCAAGAACAGGCGATAAGTCTCCTGCATCTTTATTGTATTTCGCTTATCTCGATACGAGATATTCACGCTTGACGCGTAATTACGTTAAATGATTCGGCGAGAACATGTGGCATCTGCGATATGCGTCATTCCGAAATGTAATATAAATACATGGCAGTCCGTTTTGTGAATTTACTTTTCGTTTTAAAACAGAATCCAATGGGAATTTGACTTCTGTTACGTTTAGAAAGTTTTTATCGAACAAATTTAGGTCTACGACACGTCGAATTATAACATATACAGTTGTTGTGTTTTTTAGGGAAAACACAATAAGCGTTCATAAAATTAATTTCTTCCTCCAGATTCTTATTTTTATGCCTATATGCATATATGTAATTTTTATATTTAAATACATGGCAGTCCGTTCTGTAAATTTACTTTTCGTCTTAAGACAGAATCCAATGGGAATTTGATTTCTGTTACGTTTAGAAAGTTGTTATCGAACAAATTTAGGTCCACGACACGTCGAATTATAACACATACAGTTGTTGTGTTTTTTAGGGAAAACACAATAAGCGCTCATAAAATTAATTTCTTCCTCTAGATTCTTATTTTTATGCATATAGATGCATATACGTAATTTTTACAAACCTTCTCGAACTTAAAACACATAGCAATCTTTTTTCCTTATTCTTAGCTTTCATTATCAGTTCGTTACAAACGACCATCTGGAAGCATCCGTTATCTCCTCTTTAGTCATTTGTTCAACGTTCGTCGCTAAAGACTGGCTGAAGTTACAAGAAGTTTAAGGAAGTAGAATGAGAAAGGACGTTGTTAGATTGATAGCGCAATATCCGACATTGTCTTGCTTGATTACACCAGACAGCTTAAAACAGCCTCGTTCGAGTTTGTCACAATGAGCTGATGTTGCTCATTATAAAAACAAAAGCCGTTGCTTCTCAATTTCCCGATCTTTTCATAATTAAAGCTAATAAAATTGTCGCAAATAAAAATTTTGTCATTGATTTTATTTCCTTCGGAGTCGATCGAACGAAATTATGACAGGGCAACGAGTTTAAATTTGACGTGTTCTCTTAATCGGTCAGCGTGGTTGCGCGCGGTGATACACGAACGTTCGCGTTGGAAATTACGGTAATGCAACCAGTCTTATGGGAATTTGAATATTTAATTACGGAGTTATTACGAAGTCAATCCTTATCGGATAGATTGGCTCTTTATAGAACGGTTTCGTTACTCGTACGGAATAATTCTTTATATCTGTGAAGAGCACTTTTTACACTTTGTTAGAATAGAGGTTTCCAACTAGCATAATAATTTTCAATCGAGAAAACAAACTTCGAATAAAAACATTTCATCGTATTGCGTTTAATCAATTTTCCTATGAGAAATCAGCTTCTATCCATTTATACGATACTTTCGGTCGCTTAAACTATTCAACTGAACTTGCGTCAAACTCCTCACGTATCGATATTCAGCGACATTGTGTTATGAATATCTTCATCGTAATTCCACGTTTAATATGCGCATTGCCCAACTAAACATTTGCCGTATACTTTATGCAACTTACCGCGGTGACGCGACGAAGAAGAAAGGGAGAGGGTGACGCAGGTAAAAGGAGAGGAAGTCTAAACTGCTGCGACTTTACATGAGCCCGTGTGCACCTGTATCCATGTGCACGTACATCCAGTGACTTTGTAGCCGAGCCGAGAAAGTGCTTGCATCCGTACTAAAGAGCGCCAACAGCAGCCACGGCTGTTGGAACAGTTTAGTTATGCAAATAGTAAACTTGGACCAGGGATATGGTAGGATGAAATGAGGTAGTGGCAAGAAGCAGTTTGATTCCCTTGTGCGTTCATCCTAAGGATCGAACGCTTACTCCCTACGCGTCATGATTCCTCCTGATCAAAGTTTCAGGCATCAGGTACCGAAACATTGAATTAGGTGTGTTGAGCAAAGTTTCAAAAGTAGCCAAAAATTTTCTGTGGTCGTGGAAGATTTGTTGCGTGTAAGAACAAGTCTATGTATGTACGTGTACGAAATTTTTAAAATAAGTATATTCTTTCGCTGTTTTACATTCTTTTTAACGTAGCAAGCTACTTATGGTTACGAAGTTGCCAAATAAAAAGAAATTGGTACTTTCCATCAAACTACTTGCAAATAGAGAAACTCGAATATACGCATACATCTTCTCTTCTAAATATAAATCGTCTGTTAGCTTTCTCACGATGAATCATAGCGATGACTCACCAATTCAGATATTGTTTACCCAAATAAACTATGTTTCCGCTGAACGAAGTGGGCGTTTCGTTTGGCTCTTGATAGCGACCCTTGTTCAGAGGGAGGTCCTTCAATCTCCAAGGACTAACCCCTGTGAGAAGCTTCCCTATCGGTACTATTTTCGCTAGGACGTTGCTACGAATTCCATCTGTTTGTTAAATCGGACAGCCCTCGGGATGTTTCGCGTCGTCTTTTGTAACTGGACTTGAAGAATTGTCGAACACTTATCGTGCACCCTACATAGAAACTGTTAGGATACTGTTTAGGACTTCATTCCCGTATCGTACAGAAGGAACTTCGACAATGTCTATTTGACTGTTTATGCCTATTTATCGGGTAGTTATTTTTTCGTTTGTAAAATATGTGTAAGCGTGTTCACGGGGTGGAAATAAAATTATAACGTCAGTGCGTTAAGTGTAAGAAACGTAATGAAATTTAAAAATGAAAATGTTAATAGAATATTAGAATTAATATAGCGTTTTGATACAGTATTGCTCGAGAATCTTACACCGATGAAAAATCTCTTTGACACTAAACCTACCATAGCGGTCAAATTGACCGCTTTGAAATTTCTACACAAATTTTACCATATTTGAAATTTATCATATCGCTTCCTGATATATGACTTTTCAGAAGATATTATTATTTTTAATATTTATTTCCAGTTTGCTTTTTTTCGAAGAAAAATTCGTAGTCTGTCACTATACAAGAAATGTCGGTAGGTTTAGCGTCAATTATCCGTTTCAGCATTGAGCCAAAATGCACATAAACGCTTGTATTGTCCCCACCTACGGCATAATACATGGGCGTTATTTGTTGAAACAAACACAAACGTGTAACGTACGATATCATCTTAATCTAATAAAATCAGTGGCAGCGAAACAAGAAAGGGATCGAAACAGACGTAGCCGATAAAAAGTGAGATTATCTCGGCTACGAACGAAACCATGGTAAATCATAAAAGATGGTAGAAATGAGACGAAGCGGCGAGGAGGAAAGAGAAGAAAGATAGGCGGACTCTATAAAAAAAAACAAAAGGATAGAAGGATAGAAGACAGAACGAAAACCAGTGGGTGCTGGCTCATAGCCGACTGTAGTTTACTTTAAATCTCCTAAATGGTTCCTCGTACGCCTTCCCAGTTTAAGATAAGCTACAGGGTCCGCCCGGAAAACGGAAGTAATGGTTTACCAGATATTATCAACTGCTACACGGTGCATCGTAAAGGGGTGGCGCTGCACACTGGAGAACCACTCCCTATATCCTACGTTACTTTTAAGGCACTGCTGTACCGAAACTAGCAGACACCGTAAACTTTTCCGCGTGGCTTACCGCATTACGTGCCGGAATAAGCGGCTTATTGAATTCCGGGGCGCTGAACCAAAAGGGGTGGCCTCGGTGGCCCTGCTGAAAGCTTCCTCCTGTTTAACTGTATCGACCTCCTTTTGTACTACACGTTGGTTTTACATGTTTCCAGTTGGTCACTGGTCAACGTTAAGGGGTCATAGGAAATTATATGATAAATAGTGTCTGAGATTCTTAGGGAGATCGATCTTTTGGTACTGTAATAAAGTGGCCACTGATTATCGAAACCGTTCCATTTAATAATTCTTGTACTGCCTGCCTAAATTGGCACAACAAATATTGGCCGTTCGACTTATTTCAAGAAATACAGTTTAAAAAATTCATCGGAAAGAATCGGTACGTTCAATTTCATTAAAAAGCGCAGACACGGCAATGGACCGTGTTCTTTACACAAGAATGTAATAATTCGTCGGTACATTCAGTTTTTCCATTTGTTATATTCTCCAATCTTCATCCCAGAAGGAATCCGGTTCGATCACGTTATACAGAGTGCCAGAAAAGTGAGTGATATTTACAAGGCGTAGTGAAATTTCATACATGAAGACAATGAAACGGTGATAGTGTTTGTCAAGTAGCGAACAATGTAATTTTACGCTAGTAGTGCAAATCAATGAATCGGATGACAAATCTTTACTCTATTCGCGTTTCATGTTCTTCGCCCTGAGAATGCGAACGAATACGAATAACGCTAGAAATTCGGTAATAAAATTTTATCGCCCTACGCTTTTTCGCTCGTTCTCGACACAATTAAACTTCTCTAACGTTAAAAGATATCTTCAGCTGAGACACAATATGAAAGGAACCTTATTGGTATGCGTGATTTCATTATTTCTATATTGCTATTTCTTTAACACTGCGTATAGTCAGCAGCATAACAAATCCCTTTTGTGTAAATTAATGTTACGAAAGCTTCAAATGAAACCTGTCTGACGTTTCGTACAAACGAAAAGAATCGAAATAAATCTTGAGTATCGAGAGATTTATTGAAACGGCTAGATTGAATCCAATAATTGATTCTGGCTATAGAAAAAACGGAAACTTGATATTTGCGTTATTAATCGAAGGTCGAGGGATGGTTTTTTTTTTTGTACGAAGAGCCATGGATTGTCGTTAAGCGCGTCAAACACAGGCGAAGGTAGATGAAAGATTAGAAAAGGGTGAAGAAGAAGGTTCACTTAATGAGCAAGAGCAAACTGCGGTACAACTTTAATGGTTTGTTAACAAAGATGGAGATATCAGAGACCGTTTGCCTGCCGGAAGCAGACTCGGATGAGAAGTCATAGAAACTCTTGGGAACGCAGACATTTCCTGTTTGCCGAATAGCTTCCCATCTTTATTCCATCTGCAAACGGGGTGCTTCTTCGACTTCATCTGAGGCTGGGAATTATGATTTGAGATAGAGTGCAGTCATACAACGTTTAAAGGAAGCTGCATCATCTGATAAGAGAAGGAATATTCGACGGAGAGGGGAGTATTTACCGATGGCTTTAGCTCGAGTGTACTACTTGCTTCTGAGCATCGCGTCTGAACCGTTGCGACGGCGTCATTGTTTGATGTATCGGATTTTTTAAACCTTTCTCAAGATTAATAACGTTTGTTCGAGATGCACGAAGCAACGAAAAGAAACGAATGAATTTATTGGCTTATACGGTATTGAATTACGAATTATATTATAATCGTAATATACGACTCTTTTATGTGAATAGGTTTATTAATCCTAGTAGCACGAAATAGGTAACCGGAATAGATCGGCAAATTGTTGTCTGTACTCAGCGAAAAATATAAAAATTAAAAATATAAAAATTGTAAAATTACGGAGAATTGAACCATCCTCCGATACAATTCGATTGCTCTCAAGAACACGTACGAAAGTTCGTTTTAAATAATAAACGTATTTATTTAACTCTGTAGAATTGTTCGAAATTATCACGGGAAAATCTGTTTAATATGAATGGAAAGAATCTTTCTAATTACCTTCTCGCAGATTTTATTTCTCACGATTCCGCCATAAAGCATTTTTTTTTTTTTCAATAAAGCAAACAAATTTCCACGTGTTACTACCTTCCACAGTTGTCGAAATGTGATTTCACGTTGCAAACCAAGTTGTGATATATTCGCGTCATGGGTGGCTCGAATTTTAGAGAGAATTCAGGTGGATCCAGCCTCTAAATCTCTGTGGAATGGAACAAACTTTGTATCTTGCCGTTTTGTCTCAAATCGCTCAAAAACAGATCGAATTTCCACGGTAGATTTCGTTAGCTCAGCAACAAGCCGACAGTGAATTTTGTCTCGTTTCGCGGGAAATATCGCAATTTAGATTGGACGGTCGCTTTCCAGGTCACGATATTCCAAACTGAATCATTTTCAGTTTTCACGATGTTCTTTGTCGACGACGACATCTCGAACGTTGTTAACATTATAATGGCATCCCCAAATACTTAATTAGCGGTTATTAACACGTTATATAACAGTCGTGAGATACCTTGAGCGGACTAATTGCCCTTAAAATGTTATTAACGGCCTGGAATGCTGATAATATAATTCTACTGGGTTAGCAGTTTGACTTAAGCGAGATAACAGTGCCTTTGCGCGTGTTTACCTGAATTGAAATTATATTTTACGAATGGAATCAAC
Source organism: Bombus confusus (assembly GCA_014737475.1). Classification (NCBI taxonomy): domain Eukaryota; kingdom Metazoa; phylum Arthropoda; class Insecta; order Hymenoptera; family Apidae; genus Bombus; species Bombus confusus. Next base: position 863,919 of record JACXIV010000100.1, read on the forward strand.
GACTGAGAAATTACTCCGTTTATAATAAACTAAAACTGTATAACTGTATAATTTTAAGAATTTGTAAGAGTTGCTTCCATTTTATTCGATACGCTATATTTATAAAACAGCGAAAAGAGAAAACAGAAAATCAAGATAGGCTTAAAGTGAGATCGTTTCATTTTTCCAAAATTACCGTAACCATTAATTTCAAAATTTTTTTTCATTCTAGTCAAAGGAAATTTTTCTGACTGATGTAGATATTTTCTAGCAAAATTAAGGTTGCCTCGACTGATTTATTTACATATCGTAATTTTTATATAGTGCAAATATTTCGATACACGTCAGAAATTGATTACTCCAAACGTTAAGCACCTAATCTTTTTTTTTTTTGAATCATGAAAATTGATAACAATATAATATTTGATGTATAATTAAAAGATCTCGGTGTATAATTCTATAATTTCTGCAACTGGTCACTGGTGTACAGTTCGTCGGACAAAGTATCGTCAACTTTGAACGAAACTCAGGTCAGACCGAACTTCCCTAAGAGTTACAGGGACGATCGTTAATCATGATTCTTAATTGCCTCACGGCCACCTACATCAAGGTGAACGAACAATTTAGGAACCACCTCATTGATTTATCAAATAAATCGCGATATCGACCATCGCCGAGATTATGGAGTGGATTCTTCGTCGTCGTCGTCGTCCTCGTCGTCGTCGTCGTCGTGAAAACGATTTAATCCTCCTTAACGATCCCGATTCCGTTGAATTAATTCCATTCAGTTCTCCGTTGGCGAAAAGCTCCGGTCGGCTTGTTCGTACAACGCAATCACAACGGAGTTTTCAGCTCGTTGTGGAATGAGTTATTTGACTCTGCATTTGCAGCAGCACCGCGATTAAATTTATCCATTCGAGGAAGTTTTTCCGCTTTCTGACTTCATCCATCATACAGGAATTCCACGTCTGTGGATTTCTAACTGGTTACACTTATATGGGGACAGTGTCCCGTTTAGTTTGATCACGATAAACACGTTTACCTTTAAATAAATCAACAATCGACATGACAAACAAATTTATCATAAACTTACGATAAAATTATGCCAAATTCGTTAAAGTATTCCGATACTTATGGAAGATAGCGCGAACGTTCATCGGCCATCGATGAATATGATATACTCTCGTGTAAAGATGCAGGAAATCTCAGAACTCTTTTCAAACTGGCCTCGTACAGGTTTCCGTTCAGAGAATTCTTTCACCTGTATGAAACGAAAAGTAATCACTTCGAAACGCTTTAAGCGAACCTTGGTGGAACGTACACTCCGTACTCCATCGATCTTGTGTTCGAATCGGCAAGAGCCAGGGGAGCCAGAAAAAGGCTGCGATCTCTCAGAGGGACACGGCTTTCGAATCAAAGCTGAAGCATCCATGTGCGATTTCTCTTCGGTCGGCATACATACACTCTTTCTCTTTCTAAAGATATCCGAGAATTCGCATTAATCATTAACGGTGCACAGGCGGAAAAGCATTCGGAGGGCACACGAGAAGACACGTGAATACGAAGCGTTCGTTCGGTTGGTCGGTCGGTCGTATAGAGAGGAAGGGCGCGCATTTAAGACGCGGTGAAAGACTCGGAGGAAATGGTATGGCGCGAGAAGCAAAGAAAAAGAGAGAGGAGCAGGATGAAGAAGAGGAGACGGAAGCGATTCACGCGATTCCGCGCGTCCGTTTATGAAAACGAGGCATTTGAAGGTTAGGAGAGGGTTTCTGGAAAAAGAAGGATATCAGCGAATCTATTTGCCGGTCTCTCGCGAGCTACTCTCCCTGGCAGTGGTGTCTCATTAAAATGCTAGCCTCGTTTTCTTTGAAACGAGCCCGGCTCCTGTACCCGTTCCGTTGGTCCAGCCTGTAGTGTGCCTCCTCGGAGCGTTCAGCTTCGCTCTAGCTTTGCTCATCGTCTTCGTAGTTCAACAAAGTGGGAAATGAAGCGAAGCAAACGTCACAAAGAGAGATGGCAAATACGACAAGCTCCATTCCAGCCGGCCAGGTGAGCAGAGAGGGGCCCCTGTCTTCCCAGCCGAGCAAACTAAATGATGGACAAACGTCCCCGCGTTGAATCGTCCGCGGGCCCTGGAATTACACATTCTATGAATAACCAGGCGAGCTTGAACATCCACCTAACTAGCAGCTATCTCCATCTGGAAAGATGATTGGTCGGTCGGACGTTGGTCGAGGCCTCGAGCTTCTGTCCGCAGCCTAGGGGCTAGGGTTGGAAAACAGGCAAACGAATTACTATCAAACTCTGGCTACGATTCGGTGTCCTCGGACACGAGTAAATAGCCGATGAAAGGTCTCGATATAATATGACCGGGGTTGAACAGCCAGATTGAATAATAATCGATGACAGCGTGTTTGCAGAAGCTTTGACGTAGATACGTGTGTTCTGATATAAGCACCATTTTATGGCAGGATTGGGGTATTTCGTTGAAGAAAATGAAATATGAAAGATACTTCATAGCCTGGGTATATTTAGCTTCGGGATAAAGCGATGTATTATAAGATGATAGGTAAAGTGTTCACGATGTATCGATTATTTACTTATTTTTTTATGTAAACGTGTTATTTTAAAATGTGATATTTTAGAACGTAATAAATTATAACGTGAAAGCATCTCCACGTTATAACAATTTAAATACTGCGAGTAATTATAATTCCATTGATTAATAATATTTGTTCGTTTTCTATAATGTTAAATTGAATGAGAAAGATAATTATGCTATTCTGGGTACTGAAAACTGGTATATAATTTTAATATATAAATTATATGATAACCGGTGTAGTTAGAACTTAATTAATCTTCTTTTTAATTAAAACTGGAAACACATGTTATATAAAATACATTAATAGCGAGATGTAAAATAACATTCCTCGCTACATACAACATTCGTAAACATTTAATATTTATCATTTTCGATATAAAATAAATATTCTTTCGTGCAACGCGAAGTAAAGAAGGAATGAAAGGAAAGAACGAGTAATTAATGGAAGAAACAAGAGGAACCGGAACGGAGTGCAAAGAATATAACTCGTTCTGTTTCCTATTTGCATACAGATCCTTCTGAAACTGGGCGCATCTCGGTAATAGAAAAGAAATGAAAAATTCGAGCGAGCAACGCTCAGAAAAGGAACATTAACAAGATACTTACGGTTTCTATTTCGCGTGGCTGAGCTAAACTTTAATTTCTCTCTCAGTTCACGTAATTCTAGCGAGCAATTCGCAATTACAACGAACCTTGAAACTTTTGTCTAAATCTTGCACCTTCTTTGAAATTATTTATCATTAATACCGTGTAAAATCGTCTGTTTAACGAGATCGTATAATCTTAGGAACAATATAAAGAATCTTGCATTCAAACATCATCGTTATTTTTGTTAATAACAGATATGCTAGAAGAATATTGTTCTTTGTAGCTCTGACCAATTTAAAACAAACTATTGGATTGTTCGGAAAGTTTCTAGCATTCGTGACACTCGATATAAGTAGATTTCCAAAGGAAAATTTTTCTCGATAAATATGACGTTGAATCGTTGGTACAGTGCAACCACAAAGATAGCCACTTTTAACTTACCGCATCGTCCGGTTGTTGGGATATTTACTTTCGAGAAGTCAAATCGCTTGTCACACGGGACTGGAAACAGAGATAGTCTGAGAACACTTGCCGGCGGATCGTTCAGACTTGCAGAGCTTACTACGAGTTGTTCGGTTGCTCATCCTCTGTTCAGAAGCATACAACTTGATAAAACACTTCGTATCGCGATACAAGCTTGTCTTCCGCCTACTCCTTTTTCCCATTTATGCGAGCATTAATCTTGCAGCCCGTAAATTTTTCAACGCCTCCGCGTCGGTTCGAGGTGTTCCTAACCTTAACGAGTTACCTACGTTTTCAAATAATTATTGAGCGCCTGTAATTTATCCACGCATACCTTTACCGTGATATTTTCGACGTTCTCGATGCAGTATACGAGCTTGACATAAATTGTTATATGCGTCGTATTTGTTAGAACTATTTATTTTACTCGAGTACATTTATACAACGCTATGATATCGATACAACGCTGGTCCTACTTCCACCTCCGCCGCTCCTTTTTCTATTTCTAATTTTATTTTTATTTCTGCTTCTTGCGTACTTAAATACTTTCGCGAGCGTATCGCGCGTAACAAAAATAGAAGACACGAAACTGCAAATTTCATGCAACCTAAAAGCGAAGAGGCCTAATACGCTTACTGAAAATTTATGCCGAGCGAAGGCGTACCGCGGTTCGTTGAAAAAAATATTCCCACAAAAGAGGTTCGTCTGTGCAACGATGATGGCTCCGCATTGGGCGATAGGCGCGGTAGGATGAAGAAAAGGAGATTGCAAGAGTAGGATGACGTAGAGGAGAGTATGAGGCTCGTGAAGGGGACCGTTATAGGAGCACTTCCGGCATGTTGACACTGCAACCAGTTGACCCGGTTGGTTCAAAGAGAAACAAGCAACCCTGATCGCCGGTCCTGATAGTAGCAATAGAGTCTAGATTACCTCAGCGGTGCTCACGCGTATCCGCCATTGTTAAGGCGAATTGAAGCCACGGAAAATGTCGCCCATCATGCTTGAGGATGAGTCATGGAAGCACCTCTGTGCCGACGATCGCTGGCAGCGTTGCAGCGGAATGCATAATCTGAAATGCATGCATCTAGACGGACTCAAAATGACGCGGTAGCCCCATTCGTTTGATCTACTCTCCTCGCGGATTCGACGTGGTTCAGCGAGCGCGTGAACGAGCCGCTCCGTGCGTTGAATCGCGCCACAATTAGCGTCGTTGACAATTTCCTGACGTCAACCTGAGGGTTCATCGAAGAGTTTCAGTAAAAAGAGTTTGCCGGGAAATTTTAGTCGAGGTAGACTCATTTTAAAACATGTATCAACACGATGTTATAAATGGAAATAGCGGATAACATGGAAAATGAGTAAATACTCCGAAGTTCATAAATATACGATAGAAGTTTGTTTATTTTTAGTAAGATGTCATTTAGTTAGAAAATTGCGAATAAAAATACTAACGGGGAGTTTTGCTTTTATTGTTGTTACAATTGTTGAATGTTACGCGAGCCGATAGAATTTATTTTTCAAAGCTGTCGTGCAATAATCACGTAAAAGACAAACTTTGGTGGAATCGTTTTATTTTCAAAATATTGGCTTAATATCGGCTTTTGTAATTTTTAGGAAAATCTTCCCAAATTTTTACGGGGATTATCGTAATTAATTCTAGTAATCGAATATTTAATCTCAACACGCTATTGATAAGTTTCCTTGAGTTTGTCCTATTAATGATTTCCTTTAAATAATAACACTTAAAGTCATCTTTTAACTTTGACACAGAGAAAAGTACAATTTCGTTCTAGTAAAGTGCAAAACGTACGTTACATATTTTTACCTTGTAGTACAGGGAAACTTTGCTGGAGCGACCTTGCTTCATAAACTTGTTCAAAGTGGCACGTTAATCTTCAAACAACCGGTGTTGCGTACAGTATGAAATCTTCTCCAACGTTTGAATTTCGTTTGTCGTATGTAAAGAGTTTTAGAATTTTAGAATAAATAAAAAAAAAAAATGCTAGCTAGTGGCGATAAAAGGACCGACAAAATTTTAGTGAATATTTATTGTTCCAACTATAATTATTCTATTCCGTTGGAGTTTACGATATTTGACATTAACCGATGACAAATATTTACTGTTATACTATTTACATTGTAATTTGTAAAATGTAAATTTAATTTGTAAAATGTAAATGTAATTTGTAAATTTGTAAATTGTACATTGTAATTGTGATCATTATACGATTTAAAGGATTTAGAAGTGTATATATGCATATTGGATTGTCCGTTTGATAAAAGATTCAAACTTTTGGAGGCGATGGAATAAAAAGCTACTCAGTCCATTTGCAAAGGATTGTATCATACGAAAGTGACGTTCTTTCAAAGAAATACGAACAAGATCCTTGCGCCTAATATATTGTATAGAAGAAATGATAAAAAATGTACTAGTATTTTTATTACGTGAATTCTATCTATTTATTTGTTTCGTAATCCACATTTTCTGCGACACCAACTAATTCCACATCTGGAATTTCAATGCTTTCTGTATACTAAAATCACAGCCGAGACGAGAATTCGTCGCGAATAAAAGTAAAACCAAAACGCTTCTTCGTTGGTTCGCGTTGCTCGTACATTTCGCATCTATCAAATTCCTGGACGAATATCTTGCTCGTGGTGCATTTTGTCGGCACAGAGGGAAGAGGGAATTTCGTATCGGAGGAAAATGAATCGTACACGGGCCGCAGCAAGGAGAAATCCTGTCGAAAAACAAATGAAATCTGAATGCGATTCTTTTTACTTTTCTTTCTAGACCCGCTTGCTATTCCTTTAATTTGTTCTCGATGGTAACGTACATCCTTCTTCTACGCATACTGATCAGAATCAGTGAACAGATACACAACAATCGCAAAATAGCCGCTTTCGTATACGATAACCTGTTTGACACGCAGAGTGTAAAGAGAGAGATATTTGTAAAAAGAAACAAGTAGTTGGATCTTCCCGTGGTACCTTCTCGTTGTTGGCGATTTATTGGAGGAATTTTGGTGAATCACGCGCGACTATTCTTTTATAGAGTATGACTTATCGTTTAAATAAATGTCGATACAGTGGATCTAAAGAAAGAAGAATCATTTAGAAGTACTGCAATGAGGAGTGAAATTAATCGCCTGGCGCAATTGTTGTATCGATGGTTGTGATTTCTAGAAATACATCAAAACTTTTTATTTCCCACTTTTCATTAAGAATGTACGATATAGTAGGTATTTTTATGATATAACAGAGAGAGTCAGATTGTAAATGTGCAAAATAAATTGGAATAATCATTTATTTAAATTTAGTGGCCACCATTATTCAACAGTTATACTTCATTTACATGAATCGTCTCTCATTTAAGCTCCATTTCTAATTATCATATCAAAGAGAAGGCAAGACACAAGAACACAATAGCTATCATTAAGATCAAGTGACTTTAACAATCTTTGACTTGCTCTGGACGAAAGAAATTCCAACGAAAAATAGTCGATGGTCCCAAGGAGAGGCTATTCAGCCAACAACTGTGCGAGCAATGATTTCTTCGATGAACTCGCACGATGCTCGAGTCGAGAAAGGAAAACTCGAGAGAAACATGTTACGAGTTCGTTCCGTCGTTCGAGCCGACTGGCATAAATCTTTGCTCAACCTCGAAACTTCGTCTTACGAGTTACCAGCGGAAAGATGATGTATCGTAGTAGCGAGTAGGTATGGCTCTGTCCGATAAAGATGTAATTGGAGACTCTGGAGTGAGCGACGGTTGCTCAACAACGCATGATAATCGATCATTTCATCCAGCCTGGTCTTCCTTCAATTATATCTCTTCCGTGCACGTCCTACACACGTGTATCTCGTAATTGGAAAACTTGACCAAAACTCGGTCATCTTGTTTGAAATATCTTTCGTTCTACCAGACGCTACGTGGAATAATTTTCCGTGATCTCGACTTCGCAACATCCTACGACCTTTTGTTTCCACTTGGGATCGATTATTCCTCCGAGACAAGTTTCGTTCTGTAATGCTCACCTGCTTTATCGTTCAACTTGAACTAGAGGATCGCACGACCTTTTTCAATCGTGGCTTGATCGATGCAAATCGAACAAACGTGTAGATTTCTTTCATCTTGTTGGAAATACAGAAAGTCAAGGATCGCAGTGTAAGATCGAATATGTGAAAATATAGAATTGAAATGATAATTTCTTCGTGAAACACGGTGACCTGCAAATATCTGTTGCAAGCAGTATATAACTGATATGAGTGTCGAAAATGTGTTGTTTAAATTTTCATTACAAGTCCAGATAAAAAAATGTTGGAAATAGTATTTTTACTTTTTTCTTCGCCTTTCCGGCCAATTGCAATTTCTAGAAAATTTTCTTATACGTCATGTAGTAAACTAATGCTTATAGCTCGTCAAAAAAGACAGAAGTGACGCGGTGCAATTTTTAGGAAGTTGTTCCGTTTCAAACGACGTTGCAACAATTTTCGAAGTCACTGCATATGATGACTACGAATATTATTTAAGATAGAATTTATTTCTTCTATTTTTACTTGATGCAATGTTTTCTTAAATTTAATGTAATCGTTATTCGAGTAGTTTTATTGGGCACTCGAATCATTTCTAAAGAAAGATGTGCGAAGATATCCTCGAATTGTCGAACTAATTGAATTTCATTGAAAAATTCCCTCTTTTGTCAGCGTTTTTTAGGTTTTTCAATAGTCGGACTTCGACGATCATTCGTCTTCCACGTCTAGCAAGATCAATTATTCTCGCGGCAAAAGTTTCTTCTCAGTCGTACTGAAGTTCCTCGATCCCATACAGTTCTTACAGCCGTATCTGTGAAATCTCTTGTCGTAATTAATTGAATCACAGCAAACGTAGATTTTATAAACTTTCCGATTATACAGAAAATAATAAAAATACTTTCAATGGAGACACGCATAATTGAAAGATAGTCTTGTATCATACAGAATCTGCGTAACACTTGACTCTAGTATTTTTCTTTTAATCAACGAAATATTAATCTTCTGAAATTCTTTATTTATGAAAGCCAAACTACATTGAAATATTAACGTCAACAAGATTCGACTTCCGTTCATTTATGTTAAGATCAGGGTAAATATATCGCCGTCAAAGCTTCGTTTCCCTGACGTTTCTCGTTACCCTATCAGTAAAGTTCAGATATGCGTTAGTCGAAGGCTAAGACCTTTGGGAATCACGCCAACTTGACGCGTGTGCTCTGTACGCACAATAAAAGTGTGTTCGCGTTTACGATCACTTTGTCAAACGAACGACAGTGCGTGTATTCGACATGGGAACAGGCACGGTGGAAATGTTCCTACCTTCGGTTACTTTATCGCGTGAAACGCGTGTATTTTCAAAACAGCGCACGATACGTACATTCGAAACGATTAACGCGGAAAAAGCTTTGCGTGAAACAAGTCCACCTTTGGGAATACATTTTCCTACGTGTTTCACTGCGGAATAACCTTATTTCACAACAATTTATCAACTGTTAACGATTGGAAGCCTGTAATCGTAAGCAGAAGCGGTGTAGCCAATATATATCGCAGTCGTGAATTAACGTGTTGAAGCCATTGATATAGTCGCGCTTATGATTACGGCAGTACGCTTAAAAGCCATTTGAATCGTAAGTTGCAACAACCGTTCGTTAAAATTGTTACAGTCTTTCGTTAAAACTCTATGGCATTAAATGTTTGCCATGAGTAGCTGACACATTAAAATCAATGTCCTTGTACTTTTACGCGTACTACGTATATATTACGTTATATATTATTTATATTTTGCGATACGAAAATATAAATCAGACGAAACGGAATAAAATCTTTTGTGATAAGTTAAAAAATTGATCGACTATACGCTATATGCGTACTAATTGCCTGCTATAAGCGAAAGCAATTATAAGATTTGTTGGTTCCATGATAAATCAATGGCACGGAAACCTTAACAAGGTAAGCACTTGTGTTTACATTTTGAGCAAACTTCAGTACAATACAATTTAGTTAAAGCTATCTTGCTGGAAACAAATCATGTAAATTGATTGACCTACTGGCGAAATTGGATTGTACAGGGAGCTATTCAGTAAGATACATACGCCAGTTGGATGAATTGGGCAATAAATCTTGAAACAAACTCTTATATCATGCAATGGTAATCGAACGATCGGATAATAGAATTATCGTTTATTTTTATATCTTGTTTGCGTTAATCACATTCGATCGTTCTCTATATTTTTAACGTTGTTATCCGAATAAAGTAAAACTTCTGTGGATGGAAATACGGAGGAAGCTCGTGAAAGCTCAAAATATTGATTCCGGAAAAAGTTTTAGGAAGCAAATTAGAAAAGCGTACTTTACTTCACATAATCTTCTGACCACCTCTTTCGTTATCAACGAACCAGTCAAAAAATACTTTCTTTGTAGATGATACAGTTTGGGAGAATCTTGAAGATGATACGATTAGATCTCTTCCCTGTCTGTGTTCCAAATAAATTTTCTACATTATTATCCTCCCTTCTACAAGATTGAAACGATGTTACTAAATCGATCTCTTCTCAATCTCTGAATTAATAACGGTAGAAAATATGACCAGTGTTCGATGAATCCGAGGTACCCAACTACTTAAATCCTTCGACCCGTGCCGGTAGCTACTCCGACAACATTATTAGCCTGCTCGACGGAATAGAAGCGGCTTGGCCCGAAATTCCTTGGCCATGGCCAGGCCATTGCTGGGTTGTTGCGACATGGCGACCCTTTAAAAAGACAATTGCGCGATTTATCCTCATAATCGGGGTTGCCGGCATCTGGTATCACGGATTGCGTGGCATTTCGAAGGTTTACCAGAGGAATCTGCCATCTATGCGAAGACAATATGAAGACGAAGACCACGATTAAGCGGCAAAGTGGCGGTATTCAGCAGCGGTAGCCTCGAAACAAGAACATCAGCTGGATTCGCGGTCTTTGGTTCCGTTTGGGCTAGTCGTGTCAAGCTGCTCGTACGACGACCCTATATCTCAGTCTATTGGTCCTGCCATCCGAGGAATGGGACACAATGGGACTGGGCAAAGCCAACGGAAACAGCGGGATGGAAGGACGATGGCTGCAAACGGAGTCGGAGATCCACGAGTTCGCGGAGTTTCGAGCTGTTGGAACAATGGCAACTTGTCCGCTTCTCTCGTGTTCCCTGCTGGATTACGCAGAGGACGCCTGTCCCGGTATACGTGCCTGATAAATAGTTCCTCCTTCTTCGTATAATTCCGGGGATCCACGGTATTGGACTGCACTGCGGAATAGCCGAGCCGAACCCGTCGAGAGAGGCGCCGGTCCCTCAACCGCGTAAATCGGTGTAAAGCCCTGCCTGAAATTGTTTCGTCGACGAGGAAAAAAAAAGGAATACGGTCGCTACTACGCCGTCTTGAAGAGAGTAGCGCAATGAAAGGACAAAATTGCACCCGCAGACTAACAAATTGCGGGCTTATGTGCGATGAATGAAACCGCAGAAGACAGCCGGATGAAAACGGTGGCGTGCTTTTTATTGCGTGATGCAATGTGGTTCGATCGTGCACAGGGGTATTTAAAGAAGGAGTAGCATTTAAAAGTGTCAGGACACTTACTTCATTTTGACGAGATGCATTTCTATCGTGAAAGAAAGCTGTAGTACAACGATTTATTATTGATCTATAATTTCTGAAATGCTTTCACGTTTTAAATAGAGAAGTAATAACCAAACTGCGGATTTTTATACGTTTAGGAGAAATTTAAATGTCCGAAATATACAAAGTGCACGCGATACGTAACATGCGTAAAATTTCCAATGCTCTCATTATGGTATTCAAAGAGTGAAAGAAATCTCGATTTAGCTGTCATTTGAATTCTATTCGCGGCTATATTTTAATATAAACGATACTACGAATCGTACTGTGAGTATATAGAGACATAAAACAGATTCAATTACCCCGTCACAACGCAAAGACTGACAAAATATTTTTATCAGAATCTGACGTATTTATGCTCGAACAGAAAATTAAAAATCCCATGTAGTTTGATACCGACCACCATAACTCACGTTCTTTATTTTTCAACTCGTTCGTCGGGTTATTTAGCTCTGGCAAGCGAATAGCGAAAGAAGACAATATCGAATCAAAAGATAAAGGCCGATAAATAGCCGAACCGGGGCAAAGTAATATTTTTCCTAACATCAATAACGAAGAATCGGTGGAAAAAATGACTACATTTCGAGGGACACGGTATCTTATCGTAAGAAGATCAACGTTCGTCAGGCCTCTATAAATTCTGAAAAGGCAGACTAGCCAATACCGAGAGCTCGAGTCGCAAGCTCTGAGCTTGCGAAATGCCGTTTGCGAGCTGATTAATGGACCAGGCTTATGTACCGCAGGCCTTCATCCACTTCAACATCGAGGGCCATCGACTCGAACATTCATCCTGTCGAGCATCTTCGTAATGCGCGTTGCTAGAAGACGATAAGTTAAAAGAAGTGGAAAAAGACCGATAACGATGCTATTGCCTGATCCTCTGTCGATGTATTAAAAAATAAACGAACGCTGTGTTCGAACTTCTGGGAAGTCTCGTCTTTCCCATTACAGAATATAAATCTGCTTGACGGGGTTGCAAAATATTAATTCAACAAAGCGATGTATAGTACAGGCATTCGTTACAGTATTGCTGGTTTAAGATTAATTAAAATCAAGTACATTTTCTTGAAGAGAAAGTTTGGTACTTTCTTAATAATTAAAGGAGAAAGTAGAAAAATGAAGAGAAAGGAAATTTTATTGGTGGAAGATTGATTACACGTGTAACAACATAATGAAACAAAATTTCTTAGAAGAAAATATTGAATTGAAATATAACGTGTATTATAGAATAAAAGAACGTCTATTGTCTGATCAAATACGATATGTTCCATATATATCGCAGATATATCGTAGCATTGAATATAAAATTAACGATTAGAATTAAAAATTATAATTAAGAACATCAGAAGCTTCTTAAGTGATACTATCATCTAACGTCTGACCAAACACGATACGTTCTACTTTCAGCATCCACGTAAAATATATGTATCACTAATTTAATACGCGTTTATGATAAATATGATTAAAAATATCTCTGGCGATATTATCAGACATTAAATTCTAATCCGACGTGTCCGCGCTACTTATCCAAATTAATATCAATTTCCCTCTCCGTTGGAAAATCTCAAACATACGACGCGTTAAATATAGTCTGACTAACCGTGGAGCGCTTTCACTTGGGCCAGATATAATCCGACACTACAACGAAACGATCAAGGGAAAGAACGAAAAATGAAATTTCGGATTATCGTCTGTTCTTGGATGTACTGTGGAGTGGCCGTGAGCGAAACAATTTCCTCGCTCTCGCGACTGGCGCAAAAAGAGACGATAGTGGCGCTCGACGTCGACAGGACATCCGGACATAACTCGGGCGTAATCGTACCCTGGATAACTGGCTATCCGCTAGAAACCAGATAATTCCACGCTCTTCCTGCATTTCGTCCCAGACCACTTTCTCGTTCGAGAGGCGAATTGGCTGGTTTAAAAGGGGCGTAAGGGATGGGAACAAAGTGGAAGATAAAAACTACGCGAGAATGATCCTCTTACGTGAGGACAGTGACGAGATGCGGAGGAAAAAATAAAAAGGAGAAAAGGGGAAAGGGCAGAGAGAGGAAGGAGATAGGGTTTACAGAGGAAGGGAAATAAGGGAAATGCAAAGGGAAGAACATTTGTTGCCAACAATAAAGATTTAATGTTGTGTGTCCGGATCGAGTGAAGAAGCAGCTATGATCCTGCTTCTTGGCTCCTCTTTCTGTGACAAGCAAATCCGGATGCGACCAAACGAATCCTAAAAACGTTTACGCGACACATGGAACGCAGTTTATTGTGGTTTATTTGTTTATTTTTAAATCCCTTTTATCAAAAGCATGGCACAAGAAAATAAAACGTGGATACATTTATAACACAGGATACATACACAGAAGTATTTAGTTACTTGTACAGAGAATCTTGTATAGCAAATTTCTGATTTCACGAAAAGACGAAGATAAGAAGACGATGATTAAACTGATGACTAATCTCTTAAATAACTAATAAAATTCATGCGTTACTTCTCAATAATATACATGTGTACTTTAATTAATTGTCACATTATTGTAAGAAATTAATAACGTTTACTTAAAATTTACGACAAATCAGTGAATTACCCAAAGTGAAGTTGTATCGATTTAAACAAACATAGGTGCAATTGTTCAATTTCATCGAAACATGTAAGTACCCGTTTTAATTATACAACGATTCTTTTTAGTACTTTAAACTTTTACTATAAACGTAAATTTATATGTAAAGCGATTGTAAAGTATATGTGCTATAAATGCTTCAGTTTTACTATGATCTCCGGGTATTTGCGTAGCAAATCTCAATTCCATTTGGTTAAAAGCTTCCTTAATTTACGAAAAACATAAGGAGATTCTTATTGATATGTGTATTCGTGGATTATTTGTGTTATATTAAAATTATTTCAGAAAGGCAAGAACACTAAAAAAACTCGACTGTTGTGCCAAGTCTTTTCTCAATACAAACATTTTCGTTCTAAAGCATTTTCTTCTCACCATCGACTTTATAGTTTCTGTAAAGCTTATACGATCAAATTTAAGTTGGAGAAGATATTCAAGAGGAAAGCGTCAAAGGACAGTATTATCATTTATTAAAAAATTGTGAATGAAGTGAATATTCAGTTTTGATATCTCGTGTTGTAAAGCTTCTTCATAAAGGAAGATACGTACAGCTGAAGAAATAGAAGCTAAGCGGAGATTTGTTTCAGCTTTTGGACTGAGAAAAAATGTCGATCTGGAAGGACAGCCACGATTCTCTCGACTGTACCTCAAATAGACTCACTTATGTACAACTTTCTAATATACAATAAGATTCAAGATGCTTATTCTTCATTAAGTTCTTCCTCTCAAGTGTCTTTTCTAAACCTAACTTTCGATTATTTATATAAGAATGGTCATCTTGATAACGTAGCGTTCTGTATACAAGACATGAACGCTTCGACCTTATTGGACGGTTTAGTATTCAATAAATAATGTTGCCACTGAAATATTGAAATAAAGACATTTCTAAGGGAAACGATTGGTTTTCGTGACACCAAGAAGCTGGTAAAGGACCAAGGTCGAAGAAGATCGGTGGGAAAAGATGCTACAATCTTTGGCACAATCGACGGGACCAGCAACGCCAGAGGGTCAGTAATTGGCTGTTACATTTTAAACAGCCTGCCACCTGTACTTTAATTTACTTTTATTTCCGTCCGGGGAATTTTCGTTTCCGTTTTCACAGAGGTTCATAACTAGCCACGACTCCTGACCGGAAAAATGGTCTTTCGCAGACCCGCCACTCGACTATCCGTTGTTTTATTCTCAACTTCGCAGCGAGCAACGCAATCGCTCGCGCCATCAGATTTCTAGAATACAGAGTGTACCGAGTTAATCAATAAAAAAAGAAGTGAAAAAAGAAAAAGAAACTTTACAGGTAGTTCCGAGAACATTACCAAAGAGATTGCGAATAAAGTGCAAGAGAAACGCGTCGTCTAATATCGTTAAGAAAAAAAAGAGGGAGAGGGGGAGGTATGGAATTTCCATTTAGCAAATCTAATAGTTTTTCGGAGAATATCTAACAACCAGAGCTATCAAAGCTCTTCTTGGAATTACTAAAGAACTGTCTTCAAATGTGAAGCGATCCTATAATTAAATAATTGCGGTAATTTATTATAATTAAGAAGAAATGAATTGATATACAAAATTATATTTATTGTCTATATATAAGGAGATATTTAGGTATACAATTTCATTTGGTGACTTTTGCTGTTGATGCAGTTAAAATTTCTTGAATAAATCTCTTCTTTCTGCCCTTTGGAATTTTTAAATTTACAGCCTGGCTTGCAAAACAACCCCCGACTTGTTTAAAAATTCATAGGTATCATTTTACGACAGCTTCTAAAAATTTCATTGAACAAGACAGTGTTAGCTTTAAGCGGGTAGAGGAGAACATAAACAAAAGCCTTTTCTCTGGCTTTTATTTCACGTTTCAACAGTGTCTTTTTTTATTGCTCGTTGGTCAGCGCGCGGCTCGTTTACGTCGCTGAACGATTCAATTCATAAAATGGCGGAGAGCCGTGCAAAGATGAGCGAAAATAGACGGTGAAAGCGCGACTTAACCGGATTTCGAGTATCCTCGACGAGGATCTCGTCAAAACATAGTTGAACAAACTATGCTCATCTCCGTGTAAACTTTCGCTTCTTTTACGGCGGAGCTCGTGATGAACTTATGCTCTAATATCGAAGAAGGGCAGCATAAATATTACTTAGACCATAAATAACTCTTTCTTGTCTAGACGCGAGAAGCTTAAGAAAGAGGAGATAGGGCAGAAAAACAAAGTACTATCATCAACGTTCATTTCAAGATCTCAGAATTAAGAATTCATTTTCAAAATTCGTTCAAATCAAAAATTGCTTGCTTTGTAATTGAAAAATTGACGCATTGAAAAGCAGCGTGGTGTAAATCGAGATATTAAGAATTTGAATTTAGTCACGTGCTTCGATTTCTGAAACAGTTTCATCTTCTTAGGCTTATAATTATAACAATTATGATATAACTTTCTATTACCTGATCAAATATAGTGGAATTTTTATAATAATAAACGTAGAATACTCTTTTATGGAAACCAATAATGCATTGACTTACGTTTCTATGGTTCTCAGCCCTCCAATTAACCCTTATTATGTAAGTTGAAATTGTATAGCACATATTCAGGTCTGCTAGCTTCAAGAATTAAAAATTTTCCTGTTTTCATTTCAACAGATATTTTTCTCGATTTGATATATCTTCATTTGTGGACGAGAGACCATTGAAACATTATCAAAATGTGAGGAGATAGACAAATCTACTCCTCCATAATAATTATAATAAACTAAACATTGTACGATAAATCCACTAGAAAATCGAGGATTTTTACTGCGTCATAAGTTTATAAAATATACAAAGTGTAAAAATTCTCTAACAAGATGTTTCTGAAATATTTCCGCTTAAACTTGGGTTATCGTAGCTAAAAAAAAAAAATACTTATCTAATATTTTTGGCTGTTCTTCGAGCTCCTAGAGTTTCATCCAAATCGGAGCCTCGTGATCTTCCTTTATCAGTTGGAAGACCAGTTCCGCAAGGATCTCGCTTGAAATCGATGTTAAACGCGCAGCTGATCGGAAAAAGCGATATTCCTTTTTGTCCCGCGAAGCTTAACCGACGTCGCATGAACGAAAGGAATAGCGAGAAATCGAGGCATCTCCATAAATATTAATTGAGTCTCCATTGGTGTCGTCGTACGAAGGCGCGGAATTTCCAACAACGATCGTTCGGTATTCGGTAGAAAACGAAAATCCGCAAGCCACAGGGCCATAAATTCTCAAGTTTCTGCGGCTGTCTCTGGCAACCCATGGAATGACGAAGAGAGAGTAGAGAAACTGGATGGCCGCATCCTCCCTTCGACTCCCCTCTGTTCGCTTCAGTTGCTGCAACTCGTCGCTTCCTTCCCTTTTCTATTATGTTACGTATATGTATCGTTCTGAAGCGTTCAAAGCGGACTGTCTTGCGTCTAGAAGGAACCTGTTATCCAACTATACCAGTTAGTTTCGTTGGTTGTTTAACTGAATAATTGAGAATTATCGATTGCTGCGATGTTCGTGTGGCGTCTGTTTTTTTTTTTTTTTTTTTTTTGGTTCATTAATGGTGGATAAATGTAGATGAAAGGATCGAAAAATTAAATAGGGAAGATTCAACGTAGATAGCGTAGTTTGATGAATTATTATAACGCGAAGTTTGTGGCTAAAGACAAAATGTAAGAGAAAGAGATGAACAATTGCATCCTTATCGTATTTACGTATTACTTATATATTATGTTTCATGTGTATTTCAAACCTCAATCTTACAAATTTATAATACCAGAATACCAAATTCTGATTGATTAACTTCCCTCGTAGATGTCCTTAAGTAATAATAATTATGTACATACGAATAGCAAGTGTATGATTACAGTAATCGTCAATTTCTAAGTAGGATAAAATTCAGGAAATTCCAGAATTAATGCGATATAATTTTCCAATATATATAAAACGCCATGCATCATTCGACATATAAAAAGTCATTCAATATAATAGCAAGGAATTACCGTCAAGCTCAGTGCCTCTGACCATGAATTGCGGATTACGAAAGTGAATAAAAATTTCAAACAAACGTGGAAGGTCGCTTTAAAAGGTCTCGGTTGCTTAAATCGGGCTGCGGAACGCTCGGACAATTTTTCTTCTGCCGTATGACGGGAAAAGTTGCTTTCCCACGGCCCTGAGAACGATTGATCGGGCCACACGTGAACTCACAATCGCCGATCGTTGTACCGCACTTTCTGATCGCGCGTCGCATGGAAAATTTTTCCCAGAAGATTACCGGTCCGGCAAATGGTTGAAGCTTTCAAGAATAGCGTGGCACCTTGACCGACTATTTCACCTCCTTGGACAGAAGAATTAAATTTAACGATTGCAACAGAGGATGACGTTCCGTGTATTGCTCACGAGCCGCATTCCGTGCGACGTTAAATGAGCAACAGATCAGCTCAATTTCCCAAGTGCATTCTTTTGCGGCTGATAGTTAAACTGGCTTGGCACACCATTCCTTTCGAATGCAATCGGTAAACAGAACGGAAAGGTAAATAACATGAAATAAGGTAAAGCATTCTTCGACATGGGAGAATTAATCTTTCGCGTATACGGGATTGTTTCCAATCGATCGAATTACAGTTATCAAATTATCGGTTATCAAATTGCAGCATGAAGTTTTCTATGATAAGTGTTCAAATATCGTGATTCTTTGTATATACAAACTTTACACAATTTAATTACTATTAAAACGATTTTCTTTCTTTATATTTGATTTCTATTGTTCTTAAATAAAGTACAAATAGTCGGAGATGCCACCGTAAATACACAGTGAAATACAATAAAGCATACAGAATGTACAGTAAAATTTTCAGCAAATAACTTTCTTCGCGGATGAATTGCGTACGCAGTGGAAACAACCCGAAATAAGTCAGACATCGTATATTCCGTATATCGTTGGACGAACAGCCGGATGGATTTCCACGTTATCATAAACGACATACTCCAGAAAATCTACAGGCTTAAAATCATAAAGCTATCGCGAGCAGACAAAAAATCTACAGGAAGGCAAATACTCCGAATGATATTTCTTTCTTCTTTGGGCAAGTGGGGGAGAATTTACGAGAAGGAGGTTATAGCCTTTGGAAATTTTTCATCGCAAAATGCAGAAACAAATCATCGGGTTAGAATGCAACGAGAGAGCGTACCGTTCCCAACAGCGTTTCCATAGTCACACACACTCGACGCATGCATATTCATCCAAAGAATTTCCGTTGCAAGCGACTCTCGACTATTCTTTCACACTCTAGTCATTACTGTCGTTATTACTCCGGTTTTATTAAACGAAACGTGTCGCTTACTTAATGAGTAGCAAGGCACACAGGCTTTGTACTTTTTCTGAAAAATCAGAAATCCTTCATCTTTCTAGGAAAATAATGAAATAATTTTTTTAAATTATTATTATTATTATTATAAATATATTAATATTTACAGGATTGGATAATCAAATATTAGATATAAATAGAATTTCCGTTGTATTCTTGATGATAATAAATTGATAAAACGAAAAGATACGTTGCAGTCTTTTAGTTTCACGAAATAACGATTATTGTCATAAAAACCTGGAAACGCAACATTCGTTTAATCGGCGACTCTACTAAGAAACTTGCGATTCGAGGATCCATCTTGGTTCGAGCAAAGAAAGATGAAAAGAGGACGCGGCGTGTACGGACGACAAAAGAATAAGTGGCTATGGTCTAGCAGAGGCAAAGGAAAACGACGTTGGTGCAAAGAAGAACACGGTTGGCTGATGACAATAAAGCGCTATCTGACTTCCACTCCGAGTCACTTAACGTCTGTAAGGACATTTAAAATCCTTAAGCGTGCGGACCATTTGACTTATAAAACACTACCATACCATCTACGGCGCAACTACTTATTATAACGACATTATCCTGGCTGTTCTTCATTAGCTACCCCATCAGCGACACTTCCTTCCACCTCTTTTCCCATTTTGATGCCGGTCGCCCGTTACAAACAACGAACAGCGCCGCGGATAAGGGGAGAATCTTTCTTCTTTTTCCTTCCGCCATCGTCCTTCTTCCTTCTTCTTGCGGCCACTTCCAGCGTGCTTTTGCTCTTACTTTCTCCTCGACGTCGTGCCAAGGCTATAACCGAATTAATTTCGGTTCGATGCACGCAGGCGCGTGCAATCCGTTTATCGTGCGCACAAGTTGTTACGTTATAATTCGACTGCTGGAGAAACTATGATTGATCGCGCAATGATTGAAACGCAATGGGGTAACTTTATGATACAGCGAAGCGTCGTGTATCTTTAATTCGTCAATCAGCAAATTTCCTTAGCAAGCCGGTCTACAGCCCACGTGCGCCACTTAGCGAAAATTCGTTGGTTACAGGTCCGGTCACTGTTCGGTTCCGTGCTAGCAAAATATCATAAAGTCATGTCCCGAAGGATCTTCTGGTATCTGGAATCTGGTAGATCCTCGGTACCGAGCCTAACAATTTTCGATACTTTGTAATATCGAGTCTTGTCCTGTCGGGATCATCCTGTTATCGAGCCGTCGTCCACCAGCGCCCAGCTCCTTTATCCTTTTATTAGTGGGATGGGTCGACTGCGAGTTGGCCGCGCCGAGGAATAACCTAGTAGTTACTTGTAATCCTTAGCTGTTACTCATCGTCTCGTCGTTGCTCGTCATTCTTAGTCGTTACTTGTCATCTCTAGTTGGTTCTCGTCATCGCTAGTTTACTTCATCTAGTTTACCATCATCTTTAGTCCTTAGCAATCGTTGCATTCTATTTATTTCCCACAGTAGTGGGTGGTGTTCCGAGCTAGTCAATTTTTCTTAATCGGCTAGATAGTTTCTATTAATATTAGTAATAGGCACGTGCAAACGCTAACCAACCCCGAAAGAACACAACATCTGACCAACCAATCTCGGTAGTCGAATAACCAATCAGCCTGTTACCAATGTTCCTTCATCGTCTTTTTACATTCATTTCGAAGTACGAAGTTATCTTCAGTCGAATGGAATTATCGAAAGTTTTCATCTTACGCACAACATTGCTAATTTTGTATCCGATCTATCTACCTCGTAGCGATATCGGGTATGTTCTCTGACAAAGTAAAAAGCTATTCGTTTGTCAGAGGTACCGGTAACAATGTTACCTTATCAAAGTTTATCCGAGGCTGCAGTCCAGACGGAAACTTTGAACTGAAAGAGAGAACACCCTAACGAAGTCGGTCGTCCACTTCTTGTAGATTGAACTTTCTCATCGTACTTTACTGATGAATATTCAGGGTCCTGTGTGTAAAAGTCAACGCGAAAAAATGTGAGGAAGTTCGCCTAACCGAATGATGTTTTATTCCGTCGCATATTAAAAGGACAATGTGTCTGTTTCTAACCACGAGCCACGAGAGGAAACGACCAGGCTGCTGCATGAAAGAATTAATTCCATGTTTGTGTTCGTTAGAATTACAAAACCGTTCTGTATAAATTGTACACAATCTGCATAAGAAACTAAAGAATCTTCCCTCTTTGCGTTCTAGGAAATTTAACTTCGAATTTTCTACCTCTCGAGTGACTCTTTAGGATTCTCGACTCAGTTTCCTTAAACCTGACTTTCCTTAAATAAATGCTTATAATTTTCGAGAAAACGTAGTTTGTAAAAGTAAAATATGAAATTATTAATATCTTATTATATGGATCGTGTATTTGTTATTGCAAGAATTCGATAAATCCTTTTTCCATTTTATTTCTCTACTTTCAGATTCGTTCAAGTGTATTAATCGTTTCAAACAATTTCTAGAGGAATAATTTAATAACTAATTCCATTTCTCATTTGAGGAACTGTTTGATAAATAGTAATATTACAGAAAATTCATGTTTTTACTTCAGTTCTCTAACAACTAATTCATGCAAGGAAACCTACGATAATTTACTTACGTTTCTCCTTTCGAAATTTAATTTAAACTTCCGTTATCCAGTTCCAGCGTTTCCTTCGCAAAAAATAGTCCTCAGTGAGATTTTTCTAGCCGCACGCGTTCACCTCGAACATTCATTCTCTCGCTCCTTCTCGTTCCTCCCTCACCTTAAAACGTGCTGGAATTTCATCGATATTCGCTAATAAATTTTAAAGGTTGCCCCCTTGAATGTCGGAACGCGCCCTATCTGTAAATATTCAAAGTTTTCCTTGGCATCGGTTCTCCGCTTCCTTCTTTTCCGCGGACGAGCAATCACACGGAGGAACGCGCGCAAGAGGGAAGAACAAAACTGAAAGTTTTCCATGAGATGAATTCCTCCGCGTGGAAAATGGGAGGAGCCTGAGTGGAGCCGGGAAAAACGAGGAAAAAGTTCTTTCGAGAGGGTCTTCGATATCCCAACGAGCTAAGTGGAACGAACGAGATACGAATCGTTTCTGGAAATTCACGCGGGGACGTAGCACACCTCGACACAGCCTTCGCGAGAAATGATTTACATGCCAAGTAAATCATTCGAGGTTAGACGCGTTTCAAACTTTCCTTTGGCCCACCTTCGATGTTTCGAAATATATAATATCGAGGAGTGAAATGTATTGTGAGGCTTTATAGAGGGAATTTGTTCGTAGAAAACAATTTTTCTGTATCGGATGATTGTTAGACTAGCACTAATTCTGCAAATTTATGGTTCTACGATTACGATTAAAGAATGGAATCTAAACAGAAATTTATTTCATCCGTTAAATATCATAACGATTGTAATTTGGATGTTTTATATATTCTATATTATATTACCATGTATGTGGTTTTATAATTTTTAACACGATGTAACTTCCCTTGTTGGATCATCGTTGAGGAAAGAGATAACACTTAGATAATGTTTGTCCATAGAATTCCGATAGTATTATCTGTAACCGATATTTTTCTCAAGAATACCTTAGTAATATTTCAATCATCGAAATCCACGATCATTTAAATTTATCGATGCTGCATTCGGAATAGTTAGAATTTAAATGTTTACAATCCTTATTACACAACCTCTTTCCTCCAACTTCACCAGCAAGCAATTACATTCTGAAAGTTAAGGAAGAGTAATTGCAGTTGCAGGAAGGCATGTTATTGTTCGCCGATGCTGGGAAGTTTAAATTTTCTGTAAATCGCTGTCTGGAAGAATAATACGATAGAATTATAGATGACAAACTGCAAGAGACGGTTCTTGTATAAATTCCAGCTACATTTATAATGAAAATGAAGCAGATCTCTTTTCTTTCTAATATCATATATAATGGATGCTGTCTTAAATGTTTGAGAGAACAGGAAAACAAACAAGCAACAAGCACACTCCGAGGAAATCGATTTTATTGGTCGTGTATCTGAAAAGCATTAATTTTAAAATAACTGTTTCATGATTTTGTGAAGAAAGAATAGAAAGTTAAAATTACACGATTACACAAATTTTACAAAATACGTGTATAAAAAGATATTAACTCACATGGTGCTCTATCGATTCTATCAATTTTTTTTCTATAAATGTTCATCGATCTTAATGCCTATAATTTTCTGCGTTCGACAATGCCTCTATTCGTTCAAAAGATTTTCAAAGACGAGAAAAGACACACGTGTCTATGCGCAGAACGGAAGAGACCAGACGAGGGCGTGGGGAAAATTAAATTAAATTTAAATTAAGCTCAATTAATTAAGCCGCTTCCCCCATGGGAACACGGCTTCTGTGCCCGGTTGCTGGCCCCTGAAATTCACCCCAGGACGAGGCAGGGGGTCGGCTGAGAGAGTAGTGATCCTTGTCTAGAGCCGGATACGGAACTAATCTCTTTTAAATTAGTATTAAATTCTAAACGGATTCAAGTCGGTGCTTGGTGGTTATTAAATTTCAGTATGCTATCGCCAAGCACGCTTTTGTTCGAACCACCTCGCAGTAATCTATGGTTTCGCATCCTGTCGTAAATGTCACCATCTACTCTATTACGTTTCGCTTGTAACCACAGCCATCGAAAATCCGCGTTTCGGTGACCGATACTATATTCTGAAACCGTAATAAACATCTTGCAGCGATAGAATTGACAATTTATAAGACAGGATCACACAAAAGTATTCCAACGTCTGTGGACATGTTTTGTGAAACGTTTTGAAATTTCACTAGTATTATAATTCCGCTCGACTGTCATGATTGTGCTACTTTTTATAGGATATTAACTTTTAAAGATAAATTTTGTCCAAGTACAAATGTTTATATGAAATGTTATCCAGCTAAATTTACTGTCATGACATTTTACGCCAACGCTAATGGAGAATAAAACCGTCTTCTGGAATCTTCCTGCTTCTAATTTTGCAAGTATATTATCTTCCGTCAAAATTAAGCTAATTTTCGCATACTTTTGCGCAGTACTGTACTTCCAAATTCCAAACGTTAGTGTAATCGCCGTGCGAAAGAAACGGCGTTATAAACAACAAAGGAATATATTATATTCAATATATTCCTTCCTTGACAACGAAAACCTGTTTCATGAGGTGTGCCATAATTATCCAAGAGTGCAAGTGGCGTCCTGGCACGGTAGGAGATATACGATTACGGCGGGCGATTCGAACGAGCTTTCGAATCGTCGTATCGTGCCAAAGGGCCGGAAGTTGGCCGCGCTCTGACTCGTTGTATCCGCCAGACGTATGTATGCGTTTGGTCGGTATTTAAGCAAGCAGTTACGTCGCGCAGTGTGGCCCCGCAATATGGGAGCGGCACACTGTCTTATAAATTTCACGATATTGGCGCCGCTGCAAAAGAATCACGACCACGCGCGTCCCGCCGGTAATGAGAGTCCGAAAAGAAAATTAAAATTTTCGAACGATAAAAAATGACGCCGTTTCTAGGCTCTGCGATGCAATTGCACGGCAGCTGGTCTCATGGCTGGATGATTTATATTCTGTGAAAAATGGAAGCGAAAAACGATGATGCTTCTGGTAATGATACTTTTAACGAAAGAACGGCTAATCGACGATAGGAAGATTTGACGCAAATGTGAAATATTTCTGGAATCTAAAGCTTGCAAAATCTTGTTTTTCACGATAGATTCTCGGCTTTCTAAAACAAAGGGGAAAAGATTAAATTATAAAGTATAACTTGCACTGCTCGCTTGATGTGGAAGAACTTAGAAATTTGTAATATTCCTAAAAATATACTGCATCTCATGCATAAAGCGCATAGCAGATGCGAATGTCTGAAAAGAAGTGGAGGTCACTTGGGTGGCTGACGTCACTCCCAGAAAATAAATGGCATATTACTTATTTCACCCATATATGTATATACATACGTAAGTTTGTAACTGCAGGAACGAGCAACACCTGCGAACTACGAAAATATGTAGCGTATCCGTAAAAATGAATAGATATTAATTTTGTAAAATATGAATATTGGTTGTCATTTTCTAAAATGGTATGGATGAGAATCAAGAAGATTATTTTTCGATAAGAAACGTAAAAAGAGTTTCCGTAATCGTGTATCCCTGTAAATTCTATGCTTCGTTTTTTATTCTATACATTTTGGGGGATTTAAATGATTTTTTGTTAAGTATATGCATCGATAAAGATTTATTTTCCCCTTGCATTCTATATTTTTTCATACGTGTATATCTTCCATTTTAATTTCCTTAGTACAAGTTCCATGTAGTGGCTATTGGTAGCTTTAATGGTGGAACAATTTTAAATATTTAAATTTGAAACTTTTTTTTTAAAAACATAGTCCATCTATTTCGGCATTACAAAATGGTTAACAACAGTTTGCCATCACCGACATTAAATTTTTACTATAAATATACTTTTATATATAATATGTATTTGTATATAAATGTTACACGTCACAAAGAAAAATCTCCAAGCTGAATTTTTTAATTTGAAACGAAAATTTCTACTAGTTCGTCGTTTCTCTTATAACCACCGTGATTTACAAATATTAAAATGGCACAGGAATTATACGACGCAAACAGCTAACTGACGTTAAACTAGCAAGCTTCTTTTTCCAAATGAAAAAACACCGTAATGATCGAGAGACTGGGCCGAGGCAACAATGAGGAAGTCTACCCAGATTTTGTGTTTAGTTTTTTGGAAAATGAGAACCGTGCAGATTTTCCGTCGTCATTCAAACGCAACAAAAATGAAGCTTCTGAAAACGGATAAAAACGTATCAAAAAGAGGAATGGATACTTTCATTCGTAATGAAAGACAAAATAGGGAACTTTCTGAATAAATATAATAGAAAATTTTGTCAACCTTTCATCCATTTGTAAAATATTTACATCTTTAAATCTAATGGGTTGTTTTCATTTCCAATTATATTATATTAAAATTCTCCTCTCGTTTAATCGTACGTAAAATCAACAAAAACGTACTCATCGTCTCTTTCTTCTGCGATCTTCATATTCATGCGAATAATAAGATATATAGAATGTCTTATATTCATGCGTTGAGTACTTATAACGAAAGTTCAAAAATTACTTGAAATTATAAAACTATTTCCGGACGTCGGCTCGCTATACGGAACTCGCCAATATTTTCCGTACAAAAAAGGATGGCTCCTCTGACTACCTGAAATTTGCAAATCGCAGAAATTGTGGCACGACAAAAGCTTCACAGTGTCGGACACGAACAAACCTCACAGGGTCTAAAAAATAAATTCATGGAGCAAAGGCGAGGTAGCTGGTTGTACGGTCACACATTTCAGACGAAAGGATTTCCCCCTTTTTCTTTCATAGTTATAAGTATTGCATGCCACCACGAAGGACGCTCGCGCCCGCGTTTAATACTTCACAGCGAATGTAATGCATTCGCGGGCTCTTTGATATTATTAATTCAGTAAAAGGAATAGCGATTCTCTGTTAAAGCATTACAAAGTGGAATGGAATGAAAAAAAACGTAATTCTGCTTCTGCTTTATGACATTGCTCTTTTAGGTTTCAAAGCAATTTATTCGATTAGTTCCTTAAAGATATTATTTAATTTAGTATTTTTCCTTTGGTATAACTTTTTTGAAGATTTTGAAATATTCTGGAGCTTTATTTCTGTAAAATACTTTAATGGCTGGTAGATTGAGTTTTATTAAAAGGTAGACAAAAAAATAGAAAATACGAAGAAAATGATACTCGTACTTGTTGTTAGACTACAACATTGCACGATTTTATGCTACACCGAACGTTTACGTATGGCTGACTCTGACAAAAAATGCATGAAATAGATTACCACCATAATGCATGTTATAAATGAATACGAATAGTTGATTCATTTATGTAGAAAGAAACAAGTCAAACTGATCTTTGTAGGACTCAATTTTTATTGCTGTCAACTTTCTATTTATCATCCACTATCCACTGTGAAAGAAATTGTTGATAGAAATAGTCCATCGCCTTTAATAAATTTGATTTTTATAATCGTTTCCAACACGGGATACTGAACCAGCTTACCCTAAATCTGGACAGAGAAAGTCGAGGGTAGGATATAGGGTTTCGGGTCGGTCAAAATTGCAAGATAAACACAGCCGGCGTTAATAAACTCTTATCGGCGTGCAACCATGCGTGTCGACTTTAAGCCACAGACGCGCTAATCCTCTATGCTAATTTTGGTCGAACAGGAAAACGACGGCTGTAATACCATCCCCTTAAACACGCGTGTCCATCAGAGGGAACGCAGCCATATACGAGAGCGATGCGTATAACTGTTCACGAAAAGAGGTATATTCATATACAGGGTGGTAGAATAAGAATTGGCACGTGAATATCTCCGTTGCTATTGGAGATATGAAAAAGACCATATTAACAAAAGTTGTTCAGTATGGAGGGGATTATAATATGGCAGTAATAATATTTTTACATCGGGAGGAGCTTCGTAAATATTAAGATCATCTTCACTTTTTTAAATGAGATCATACATTGATCGTTAATGATTCATCATAATGAATCATAATGATTCATAATACATTCCCAAATCGATACAGCGCCCTCTATACTGAACTATTTTTGTGAATAAAGTTTGTAAAGAATTTGTTAGCAAGGTTTATATATATCCACGGAATAGAGAATAAAAAAGAAGAAAAAACAAGTTTGAAAAAAATAATTATTGGAAATATATTATTACGTAATTTTATATCTATATTATTTCTTACTTATTATTAATAAATTGTCATTATCAAAATATTATACTGTCAATCTATTTGTTAATGTATCTATAGACAGTTAATATTAACTTTTAAAGGCTATTGTTAAAGGAAATCACGTTTCTGCTATCACGAATGACATTTCACTGCAGTGCAGTTTCTTAATCGTGAAAACCAATAAAATCAATAAAAACAAGTGTTTTATTATTATTCGATATTAAACGAAAGAGTAAAGAAAGGTATTATTTGCCAGAATTACGAATAACATCGCTATAGTCTTACAATGAGACGATAATATCAAAAGAAAATTTACGTAGCCTTTAAGAATCGATAAATAGTTAAGAAATAATATAAAAAATTATATCATGGTTTCAATTTTCACATACGATTATGGAAGTTGCTTATTAAAAGTTAATTGATAACACTGCGTTAGTAGTACCGGGCCATTCATTAAACTTTCTAGTAGCATGGAGAAGTAGTTGAATTACTGCAAGGGATAAAGAAAAGTTTCTATTTCCCGAAGGAATGAATTAAAAGTTATTTGAGCAATTTACATGATGTTGTTTCCGAGAAATTTTATATTTTCTTATTAAGTTGAGTAACTTTTAATCGAAACATGCGTTCAACTCGTTAGACTTGTTAAAACTTCAGAAGTTATAGCTCTTGTTATTTGATTACAGGTTACGTCTGACAATTGGTACTCTGTTTCTACTTGCTCACCTACGTCGTATCTTCGTCTTAGAGTTTAATATAAGTTGATGCATATACCTTGATACATTTTTTGGCGTATCTGTTCGTTTAAAAATAACGTCAAATAATCAAGCTCTAATTAACAAAAACATTCACAAGTAATTTTATTTCTAACAAAGCAGAACAACGTCGTTTATATCAACCTCTCTATACCCAACAATATTTCAAACACAAATCTTTCCATACGCATTCTGTATTTAATTCGGTGTTTTTGAAAACGAAAAATTTAATTAAAAATCTGTGTATATACTTGAATCATACATTTAACAACTGGTTAGAAAATTTACTTTTCGACGTGTCTGCTTGCTCGCTCTTTATCAAGTGGAAGCAAAAATAAAGTGCTTAGATATCGTTTATGTTTTTATTGAAAAACTGCATACTACTAGTAAAATCCATCTATGTCTGACTAATTATAACAATTAACATCAGTGATTATTAAAAATTAAGAATTTGTATATTTTAAATTCTTTATGTCTGCATATTTCATTACACCTCTTCAAAAATTCAGTATATTGAACGATTCCTTTAAAATACGTACGAGCGTATTAATTTTGATCATAATCAACCTTTTTCGCAGTAAGCGGTATACATATTTTTTAAAGCAACATTCAAGAGCAAAAATTTTGATTTTTATATCGTATCCTGTGCATGTCTGTTTAATACGTTCCACCAGTGCGGTATATCAAACGTAATCGTTCGTGATTGTTCCATTTTAATTTTCCATGAAATTATGTTCATGTAGACACGCCTCTTCGATGATGGATTCTACGATTTTCAAGGAAGCATTCGAACAGCGTGAAATCCGAAATCACCTGCCGGCATAAAAGGCGGCTATTCAAATGAAATGATCATTATGGTACATGCGTATGAATTTATTGTGGCGATTAATTTATATCAAATTGATACTCTGGTAAAATTAAAACACCGTAATCGATACATTAGTGGTAATGAAATAATTGTAAGAGTTACACGATAATCGATATATGGAGTAATAATTGGAAATTTTGGAGAAAATTTATTACCACAATAACGATTGGAATATCATTTTCGAATAATTATAATTCCATGCTTAATTGAGTCGTAATACAGGCACGTGAAACAAAGGCTGAATAATGTAAATATGTTTCTGGTTGGCTAAGAATATTCGATTGAAATTGTATTGCTGTATAATTACTGGAACAATCCTATTAAAACTAATTATTTTCAACGATGAATGCAATTCTACAAAATACATTGTTGCACTAAGATAAATATATAAAATTTGTAAATAATAGAATTTGAGAAATTTATTCAAATACCTGATAGTTTGTCGATCCAAAGAATTTTAACGAAGGCATAATTCTTTTTATAATAATCCTTCAAAGAAAGAAGAAATACGTATTATACGATATATTGTAACTTACCTCAACTTTTGTGTCAATCTAAATCTCTATTCCGTCTTCTTTCTGAGATACGATTTCTTGTAATAATCGCAAAACATGTAAAACATGACAAGAATCTGCGACATGTAGATATAAGCTATTGGTTTCCGATTTGGTTCGCAAGTTGGTAACAAAGTTTGGAACGTATGACATATCATGACTATGAACTGGAACTGAAATCATACGAGAAAACATTTCTTATTTTTGACATAATATACATAATTAAGAATGATATACATGATACGGCGAGTTCGAAGAACATGTACAAGCGGGCACGAGGTGATTCCTTATGAAAAAATAAGAGCAAAATATGCAATAAAATTTGTTCATTTAAGGTTTAGTTTTCGAGGAAATCAAGTTTGAAATTTTATCAAGTGTACTTCAACATGGCCAATTTACTTATTGTAATATTTAGTAGATAGAACATATCTCTCTATTTTTGTAGTCCACTGCATCCTACTTATCGTTGTGTTCATAAACCATATTAGATATAAATTAGATATATAAACTGTATGAAGATATCACGTGTATGTATTGGCATCACGACACGAACGTGTGGGACGATCTAATATTCAAGATTTTCGCTAACATTTCCTAAATATAAAATTTGGAATGTAAAGAGCGGGAGAGGAAGAAAAGGAGGAATCCTGCGACAAGACCAAAATGAATGGCCACTTCGAAGTAGAAGCGTGAAACAAAGACAACGTTGTTCATGCACAACAAAGCCTAATAAGACCTCTCATCGCGTTGTAAGTAAAACGACACTCTAGCCTGTCGCGGTACTCTTTACTCGTAGCTGCAGTTCCACTCGTCGTAACATGAAACGTTTTGAACTCGAAATTAAATGACCGCATAACCCGATAAATCGTCGCGTAGATATCTCTCGGAGAAATAAAAGTTGCTCGCCAACGGATTATTTAATTAAAAAGCCCCAGCAGTGGCCCCTTTCCCGTGCGCCTAACCCGTTGTTTCCTGCCGGGACTCGAAACGCAAATCGAATCACCGCCAGTACACGTGTAATTCTACATCGGGCACTTACAACCCTTTCAACTCCCTGTGCAAAAACCCGGTTATCGAGTTAGGCAAGCCAAATGCGAGCCAATATACGGACTAAACGCGAAACATACATACAGGGTACATCAAAAATGTTGGACAGAACTTTAACGCTAGAACTATAAGGGCGATTAAGATCTCGTTGAGATCAATGTGTAATTTTTCATGAAAATTGTATGATCCTGCTACGGTGTTTTTTAAGGGATCTGAATGATCTCTTGCAAAATATACGGGTGAAAGCCTGTTTCTTTTCTTATTTATTTATTCTTATTTATTTTATCGTATACTTGTCATTCTGATAGGACATTGTCACTCTGATAGGAATTTTAGAAGTACTTTATTATCGACTATTTATGGAAAGATTAATAAATTAGTTTTCCAATTATGACATTCTTCTTGCTAAATATTTTTATTTTTGGCGGATGTGTCAAAATTATCGACGTTAGAATCGATAGCGTAAACTTTTCTTTTTTTTTTTTTCTTCTCGCCTAACATTCTGTATTCTAATTTCTGTTTAACTAGTTTGATACACCCTGTACAAATATGTATACCTAGTTCGACAACCTGGTCGTAACGAATACCTACGTTTTTTTTTCTTTTTTTTTTTCGTTCTCGTCCACGAAAACATATTGCATCTCTTAACAATGGAGATTCGGTGGTCGAAGGCGTGGCCGCGTTTTATTGTTTCCCAAAGTACTCGAACGGAATTCGAACAGCTTTTTGTCCATTTTTCCACGATTTCTGGTTTGACCGGCGACTCGAATGAAATTTTCAATTGCGCAATCACTTTAGCTAACAGCACGATATTTGATTATCGGTATTGTTCGATTAAGGCGTCTAGGAATTTTTCCTCTTACAATTTCGTCAAAAATAGTAATGTTATCGGTGAAAAATCTGACAGCTGTCGTTCAACTTCACGAGAGCACAAATGTATTTTCTTTGATAAGTATTATCACTAGCAATAACTGAGAATTAAATCAGGTTTTGAATTTTAGAACATTATAACGATATTATAACAGGAGAACTTATAAATTCCTCTGCAATTAAACTAACATAATACTATTAACAAAATTTGATAATTCATAAGTTATTATTAAATTCCCTTGTATCATAGTAACTTTATTAATTAAGCACGTGGAATTGTACCAGCTGCAAATTACGAAGTAAAATTATTATAGAATAGGATACTGTAACCAATAATTTGTGTTATAACTTTCCAATTCACTGATATTATTGCTCAATAAATTATTGTGAAAGAGGACCCTGAAAATGTTTTAACCTTTTACAATTTGACTGTACAATATAGGTAGCGCCAGTATTAAAATTCTATAATAAAACATGTATCCTTAGAACCTATCCAACATTTATAAGTGTTACTTCTTTCAGTATCTAAAATAAATTGGTGTAAAACATTTAGAAGCGCAAAGACGTTTCATTTTTCTAAAAAAAGTTCGTACGGTTTACTGATATATTATGAAAGTATTTGACTAAAGATAGTATTTGAATCGAATGGATGGAAATAGAAATCGCTGGAAATATCGACGACTAGAAGCAACTTGATGCGTTATTAGAGAGTCTTTAAGAATAAACTTACTATTATTAGATAAAATTATGCATTTCCACGATGATTCGCTCGATGTCAAACGGATATCGATTCACGTAATAAAAATTTAATCGAAATTTGAATTTATCAAATTCATTCTTACATATCACGCAATAACTGAGAAACAGAACAATTAATAACCTCAATCGTATCGAATGATGACTCGTGGTTCTCGAAACTTTGATAAAAAGAAAATTTTAATCGCATTGTTTTCGCAAATATATCGCAATAATAAATTCTTGATACTTGAACGATATTGATTATTTAAGTTGTTTTGCCTTCTACGCATATTTTGCAGAATAATTCCATTTGCGAAAACTGATTTAATGGACAAGCAAACGAAGAGGAATTCTTGCAAAGAGACTTGCTCGTTACGATATGATCCTTCTCTTTTATTCAAGAATCAAAATCTGTGATACGAAACGTTACAACTATCGTACAAAATTGCTTTCGTCAAACAAACTCATGCAACGTGATATTCAGACGAATTCGAGATGAAACGAAAAGGTTTGCATAGAAACGTGATTTATTTCCGATACTTCCTTACTCTGAAAGCGTTGTATACCTTTTTGACATGTATATTTTATGGCTATATGCGTTTCATCTGTGATTCTTGCCACGTCAGTAGAAGCATAACGAATAATTTCAGTGTAACTATAACGATTGGTTTAGGTAGAGCGTATTGAATTTTTTACCATCCAACCGGTTGATTAATTTTTTTTTTTAGACTATGTTATACATCTCTGAACGAATACATCGTTTCTCGCATGGATATTACACCGAAAGTAATTGTTTTCGCGTTGTACCGACGCGACGTGGATAATAATTTTATGCGTTAAATAATTAAGCCATGTTTAGAGATGTGTATGCACGTAGAATACGTGACAATAGTAACATTAAATATTCATCAAAATTTTAATCAAGGTTCACCACGAAATAACGAGATATTGTATTATAATGCAATTTATAATGATAAAAATATATAAAGAACAAATATAGGAAGTCGAATAGAAATTAAAGCTAAGAAATATCAAAGACATAAGTTAAGGTACAACTGCGACTAATACGTACGTCTTTATCTTCGTAAATGCATGGTAAGAAATAGTAAAAAGTTAAAAAAATGATTTATGCCAAGATAATGGCGTAATCGGGTAAAGTAGAAAAAGTACAGAAAAATGTAACGAAGGAAACGCGAAAGAAATGTAACATTCATAAATAAGAGACATAGAGAACCGTTTGCAGCTTCGATACAAGCGAAATATAAATTAGAATTTCAAACAAGGCCGAGATACAACGCGCTTTTGCATAAAAACTACTCCGAACCGTAAAATTCTAACTAATATCGAATCCCCCAAACGACACGGATTCGCAGCTTCTCGACGCATCATAAATCCCATCTCCTGCTCTCGCTGACTCGCCGTCACACCGACGCCAACTTCTACGCTATTACCATTATCCAATCGACCAGTTTCGCAAACAGTTTCCTCCAATCGATCAACGAATTGTCCACCGTGGATCGCGATTTTCTACGCCGCGTTATTCGCTTATATAGATTAATTTACTTAGCCAGTTGCGTATAACCGGTCGCGACGGCCCAGCGTCAATAGCAATTTCACGTTTAAAAAATTCGCTGCAGGACAGGCAATGTAATTTTGCGATTACGCGATACGCGACGGTGCACGGTGAAATGAGCGAATAACGCTCCCAGCACGGCAATTCAGCGAGCGCAACGAAACACCGCCGACGATATATGCATTCCGGGCCATGTGTACGTAGCATGGCAGATAGCGGAGTCAGATAGAAAATGGGAACGTACCATTTGTAACCCCGTAATATATTGTTTCCAAGGCGCGATCCTCTTTTGCACTTCTGGGCCCAAGCAGGCGAGCAGATAATAGGTGTACATAATCACGTGCACGATGCAGTTTGGCATAATCGTGAACGTCCACATGCCGCCTGTAAATAACGAGAACCGTTTAACACGTTGCGAAGAAAGGGACGGAAAATAGTTGGCAGCCTGTGACGAAGTTACATGGTGGCGCAATGAATTTTTTGCAAGAGCAGAATTTTATTTACGACCGTCGGAAATTCGCTCGTACATGTTCCTCTGTGTTTTATACGATGCCCATTTTGCATCGGCTTAATAGGTAAATTTGATACGTCGCGGCGCGATTTAATTTCCACTCGTACGAGTCTTTTTCGGCAAGCTCGGTGTAACAGTTGAAATGAAATTGTTTGCGCGAACCATTTGGAAAGAGTACGAGAGATGACCACGGGAATCGTAGTTCTTGCAAATATAATGCAATCCTTTGAAATCGACTATTATACGGTAGTAACGATAAGTGAGAAATTACGATGACTAGAAGTAATTTTTACTGCCTGTTTTTTTTTTTTTTTTTAGAATTTTAGAAACAATATGTAGTTACAAGTATGAAGATACGCTTGCGTAATAATTTACTAATTGCTTTAATGATAGATGTCTTATTTACGATTTTATAATGTTGAGCCGAATAGAGCAGACGGATGACTCGTAATTTATACAATTCACTTACGATACTTCATCCGCTTTATTACTAACTTTGTTACTGTTACGAGATTTGAGCAAAGACCAACATTGACAGGATCGCTTTTGTTGCGAACCCTTCAATTGTTTTACGTATATTTAAAAATATCGAAATTATCAATTCGCGCGATACGAAACCATAGTGAAACGAGATAAAGAAATCGTCGACTGTAAAAGTATTGAGTACTGTAAAATATTTAAGGAGGATAAATTAATATTAATTATAAAATACGAGTGCGTTGATCATTTGTATCCGACCGAAGTCAAAGGTAATTTTACGCGTATTTGTAAAGATTTACCTGGCACGAATTTGCATGCTATCCACGAAAGGAAAGCGGTCGACGTGTGATGATAAACGTGAAGAAAAGACGCTTGGTTGTATTTTTTTCTGAGAATGAAGATAACGGTGTCGCTCAACTCGAGGACTTTCAACATTAAGAGCCTCCACACCCATCGAGCCGTCTATTAAATACGACATAACTTTCGTAATATCGAAATTCGCGTTTGTTTAATGACTGTGGTACTTACGCGATAAGAGTCAGGGTCGTTCGAAATGACATGAGTCTCGCATCCGAGAGAAAACTTAGCGGTGAAGCCCGAGGTAAGTAACTTCAAATATAAAAATATATTAATCGTTTCGAAGAATAATAATGGTAACATAACGATGATAAGGAGTAAGTTAATTTTTCAAATTATTTGCAAATTATTAATTAACAGTTATTAATTAACGTTACATTAGGCTATTTCAGACGAGTGGAATACGTTATAATAAGTTATTTCGGATGAACTCACCCCGTAAAATACAGTTGCGCTCGCGGTGGCCATAGAAATGTTATAACAAATCATAAACTTATTTAGATCGTATGGTTTTCGATTTTTCATAAATAAAGGCCCAAAACGAAGAACGAACAGCAGATAAAGAAATATAATTCCTAGCAATGGAAATGGACTGCCCATTAAGAACCAATCTGCTACTCTGGAATCTAAAATGGAGGATTCGGCAAGACTATAAATTATGATATACCGTACTATTTAATTATACAATGTGTATATCAAAAAAATACGTATTTAATAAATTGAAAATAACGCGAGATTTCTACAATTCTACGTTCGCTACTCGGCTACGTTTAATGATAACTTAGAAATAATTAGAAACTAAAAAGGAGGCTCGATTAAGCGGAGATCATCAAATTATTTAAATAATTAGTGATACTCGATACTTAATGGAGCCATTTTTAACATTAACTGTACGTTTAAAATACTTATTCGTACTGTATATACTAATTCTTTGTTAAATATACGACTAAAACAAATGTCTTGTAAGTTTTATGTATAAACTTTGTCACTGTAATCACGACAGCCGTGTTTTATCATAGTGCCAGTGAAATTTCATAAACTGAAGAACATTCGTAACAATTTTCTACGATAAATGTTCAGACTTTTGTGAACCACGGTATATCCAGGTATTATCCAGGTTACTTTGGTCTCGAGTCGAGCCAAGTCAGTCGATCGAGGTCCCACTGCATTTAAAATGTTCTGTGTTTTCAATTAAATCGAAGGAAGCTAACCTGCTGCGTCTTCCATGATGTAACGATACGTTTCTAAGAATCCCACTTTCTGCAAATAACAAAGAAAATATCCCAGACGATCTTACAAATAATTAAAAAATCAAGTACAATCCTGTAGAAAGCAAAATTTACGAGCTAGTTTATCAATCGAAAAACAATGATCAACATGACAGAAATAATAAGAAAACTACGAAGTAAGAGACGTTAAACAGAGTGATGACTCTGTATTATATGAACATGATTTCTCATACGATGATATATCTGTACGTATATGATTGTACTTGACGTAGTTGCGCGATAGTGATCGAATAGCCTACTACCATCGGCATACGAAATTAATCGTATCGAATTACACTTATCCTTAAAGTAAAAATTCGCTCGAAAACCACAGTAATAAATAGAAAACTAAATACGTTGTTCTCCCAACAAATACGATATAATTAAACTCACGACGACTCGCCACTCTTCGTTTATAATCCGAACTGCAACACTCGGTTTGAACGATCGATTTCTTAAAAATCGCTACACGACTTTTATCCAAAATTGTACGATATTATTTCACTCGAAATGAATTTGACATTTTTGACAACCACTACTTTTCGCCAGTAACTTATTTTAACTGGCTTTGGAAATGTTTAACTGTCAATTAGACGTAAGAAATAAAAGAAAGAAGGAGTACCTGTGGCACGTGAATTGGGAGAGCCTGCCCATCTTGGCCGTCGAGTTTGAAGATATCGACTGACATTCGGGTTACTGAACGATTCGAATAGCGACTATCGACGTTAACACCGTCTTTCGTGGCGGCAACCTACTGTCTAAGTTCATTCGCAGGGCAAGCACCCCTAGCAGTGACTCGGGAACAGGAACGTAACACACAAGCACAGTTCCCTGCAAAGGGTTTCTCGCACACCCTATTTTAATACGATAAAGAAATAATACGCACTGAAGACTAGTAGAACGAGAAATATTGTTTGTATATAGATGGCAAATTGAATGTAAGCGTAGCATCCCTTGTTAGACTTGCCGGAAGATCGTTGAAATAAAATGTTGAAACTACGAAGGTACTAAATTTAAAGAAACGTTTAACAAGTTATATGGAATTTATGGTTTTAAGAAATCTACATTTTTTTTTTTTTTTTGGAATTATAATAACATAACGATAGTTTTAGGTTTTCTGGCTAATGTAAAATTAAAACATGTAAATCTAGAGCGAGATGAATATTTGAAATAAACGAGTTAAAAATGCATTCGTAATGGATAATTTAAGAAATTTTGTGGAATATTGTAATGTAAAAAGGTAAAGATATAAAAGATCGAGATTACGATTAATAAATTTATTTCTGTTATTTCACGTGGTTCGTTGGAAACGAAATGATAAACTAAAGAATGAACACGTTTAGTAGGCTTTTGTCAGTATTACGTTAACGCAAGTTCGTTTAATCTTACAATTTACAAGTTACTGCGGCTTTGCAAAATTTCATGACCATTAATGATCAAAGATTTCGTTTGATTATCACGATCGTTACACGTGTTCTTATGATTAATTATGCATACAGATATTTCATATTGTTTGCTAAAATTGCCCAGTATGATCCAATGATTCTGGTAATTAAACATTATTTCATTAACACGGCTTATTGCGAATCAAACGCAAATATGAACAATGGAAACGCACTTGAAATAAAACGATAATGATGTTATACACCAAGGAATTAATGAAATTACCGGTTCGTTTCTTTCCCTCGAATGATACAGTGAAGCATTTACACGGACAATTTCACATGAAAATATCGTTAGAAAAGTTTTGGAGTAATAATAAAAACTCGTGAGACTTATTACACACGATGTACTTTAATCCTATTAATATAATAGATTAACAACGATAATTATTAGCGAGAGATTTAACAATATTGAGAAAACTTTTAGAGAAAATAAAAACAAGTACAATTAAATTATACACGTGGAATAAAAATCAGCTAAATTATTAAATCTTTGTAGAAGTATTAGTGAAAATTGTGTAAAGCATTAAATTTCACCATACAGAAATTTTTACAAATTCGCTCTTTGACATTCGCAAATATGTTTAATGTTTTAATTACACTTGATTATATCCACCATTGGATATAAACACGAATACGCACAGATTGATTATTCCTGGAATATTTTCTAGTAAGTAGTAAGTAGTAGTAGTAATAAAAACTCGTGATACTTATTACACACGATGTACTTTAATTCTATTAATATAATAGATTAACAACGATAATTATTAGCGAGAGATTTAACAATATTGAGAAAACTTTTAGAGAAAATAAAAACAAGTACAATAAAATTATACACGTGGAATAAAAATAAGCTAAATTATTAAATCTTTGTAGAAGTAAATATGTTTAATTTTTTAATTACATTTGATTATATCCATCATTGCATATAAACACGTATACGCACAGATTGATTATTCCTGGAATATTTTCTAATTTTTGCTACATATTAATATACATTAGAAATTTTTACAAGCTCGCTCTTTGACATTCACAAATATGTTTAATGTTTTAATTACACTTGATCATATCCACCATTGGATATAAACACGTATACGCACAGATTGATTATTCCTGGAATATTTTCTTATTTTTGCTACATATTAATATACATTAGAAATTTTTACAAACTCGCTCTTTGACATTCACAAATATGTTTAATGTTTTAATTACACTTGATTATATCCATCATTGCATATAAACACGTATACGCACAGATTGATTATTCCTGGAATATTTTCTAATTTTTGCTACGTATTAATATACATTTAAGACTTTTGATTAAAAATATACGGCGCGGTAGCAATTGCACGCTTTATACGCATCACAGATGAACTGATCGGGACACGGGTGATTAAAACTTTTATTGCAAACATCTAAAGACCTACTTTAGAAAAAAAAAGATCGATTGTAAGTGATTCTTTATAATCCTATGTACAAGAATTAAGATAAACCTAGACTATTATGATTATAATAAATAATAGTACAAAAATTAAATCGTAGACATAGCTCAGCAATGGAACGAAGAAATCACGAGTGAAGTTCCTTTCCAAAAATTTCAATAATTTTAATATAATCCATCAATCTTCGGTTCACCTAAAAGTACTTTCTTATTAATTCATAATGCCTTTAAAACGAACGAAGGAATGTTTTAATGAATGTTTTAAAGAATTATTGTTTCCATGGAACAATTTACACATCAACTGAAATAAAATAATGACACATGGAAGATAATAAAGATAATAAATTCTACTGTAAAATTGCAAATCGAAGACATTGCGTTCCATCTCGACGAGATTTTAAGCGTAAAGCGTCAAAGGATTCTGTTGATTTCGAAGGAAAAACTGTGCTGCGATGGCTGCAAACAATAGTTTGTATGCTCCACATAGTACAAACTTAGCGTTATAGATACACATAGGGCTTCTCGATATGCTGTCACTTGAATCAGGATTAGTCGGTACGTCGAGGCACCACGATCTACAACGAAGGCAGTCACCAATTAACTTCGTATCTTGATATTAGAAATTTAGTAGCAGTCCCTTCCTTAATCAGATCGACCGGCTACTAGGTTTCGCCTACTTAGCCGAGACGAATTGATTTTCGTGGCTGGAATTCATTAGATCTTTCGGTGGCAACCTGATAAAGTTCTGTCGTTGGAATATTTACCAAGCACGATGCAAAATGTTTAATTACAGCGTACAAAGAATCAATTTGTTAGCGCGATAGTGAACCGTATCATGTAGAAATGTAAATTGAAAGGTGAAATGAAAGTAAAAATATAATGTTTTACAATTTACAATCCTTTGTTTTAATTGTAATATAATCAAGTAAGAACTATATATAAAGCATTTAAAAGTTGATAATATCGAGTTATGCATGTACCGTAAATTATCACATCGATTCTCCAAGGTTTTCCAGTTCATCAAAGACGTAGAGAATATCCTCTATATCTACGCCTGAATTCTGAATAACAAAACGGAAGAAATTCGGTTTTTTGTGGAGTGGTTGATAACTGATCATCAAACTACCCCTTTTGATCATTTTTTCTTTTAACTTTGGTGCAACCTATTAAAACAAACGAATGTTTATTAGATATATTTTCGTGATATGTTATCCTTGTAATATTTTGAGCTTTATACATTGATTTATCTCGAAGAAGAAACATTGTTTGACAGAAGTGGTAATCAACATTGGATACATACATATTTTTAGGTTGTTAGTTATTAACAGCTAGTAAAAGCGAAATGATTGTCATCAAATGAAATTTTTATCCATTATCTCATAAGATAAGACTGCTTATCTACCATAGAAAGTACAGATTTCTATCGTACCTACCATCGATACCATATTTTCTAACTAACATAAAAATACGAAATATGTACGTAATGATCTCGTACGACATAATGCAATTTAACTGTTCTTATAAATATATTCGTAATAAAATGTACATAAAGAAGAAGTATTAATTCCATTTTATAGAAAGTGATGTGCAAATTGTATGTAAAATTAAAAAATTCATTTTACGAATTTATACAAATAATTGTTTTTTGACATTATTTCGTTAATATTATTTATCGCCGATAACTTAATTTATATATTATAAAAAAAGGTTAAGAAAAAAAAATGAAATGCACATTTAAAGTAATTCTAAACGTTCTTAAAACACTAAGTATATTTTTAAAAACTGTTTAAATGTTTTACAAATATGTGTATATGTATAACAATTTTCTACACATTATATTTGAATATTCAATCGTTCTAAAACATTCCATTTTTTAGTATTTAAATATTACGATCAAAATATAAAAAATTTAATCAACTTACTTCGTTTAATCGTTTCTTGTAATCGTAAAATGGATTCTCAATTCTTAGATATGGTGGAATAAACCAGAAACACACATTTATAAAACACGGTTCCGTCACTAATT
The DNA here is from genome assembly GCA_014737475.1 of Bombus confusus. Taxonomy (NCBI): domain Eukaryota; kingdom Metazoa; phylum Arthropoda; class Insecta; order Hymenoptera; family Apidae; genus Bombus; species Bombus confusus. The sequence continues at coordinate 905,881 of JACXIV010000100.1, forward strand.
TAAAGCCATCTCGTTTCTCAACTTCTTCTTTGAAGAGAGCTGAAAGTTTCATTAAATGATCGACATGCTTTTCAAATCCTGAAGTACCCTGAAATAGATTTACTATTAGTTCGGTAAGTAATATACTCAATTCACAAGAAATAAATAAATGCTGATAGAAAATATTTCGATTTTATATAATATAAAAAATCTCAAGAGAGAGTTATTAAACTTTTCTTCTTTGATTGTATTAAAAAACATTAATGTTTCTTAAGCATGGTACTTTTAAACCATGATTGTGGTATCAGAAAAAAAGAAAAGAAGTAACTATACACATATCTCGAAATAACTAACGGAACAAAATATATATTTTCCAATAATGTTTTTCATTTTTCTAGTTATTAACATAAAAAATATTCTATTAACGAATAAAAAGTAATAATAAAATTTTTTCGTGTTTTCAACAAAGAAACAAGAGTATAAATACACTTTAGTTTTTCTATTGACATGTATGTTGGTGAATGTCATAAGAGTCAGTAAAATAACTTCAATTGTGAATAAATACAAAATACTGGTGCTCAAAACTCTGTTACACTAAACTGTAGTAACATTCTTTCTTAGTCTTATCTGTGATTTGATTTTGAGACGTGTTAAATTTGATAGAATTACTGAGAATAAAATCTGAATTATAATACAGATTGGAATGCTACTTGTTAAGCATTTTTCAAACGTCAGTATTATGATTTAAGTATTTATTATTCAGATCTATAATATATATATATATATATTAAGAATATTATAATATGTATATGTGTGGGTGAGGGATGAAAACTTTGAAAGTTACTCGTCTAAATCCACTGCTATCGTCAGACTCTCTTGAGAATTTCAGGAGATTCTTTTATGATCTTGAAAATGCACTGAGATAGGTGCAGTATGAACATTCTTCATTCCTAACAGGGGAAGTTAATATATGCGCAAGTATACTGGTAAACACTTGAAACATAGCATACAGACCCTTATCTCATACGGAGTGCATCGTAGCACTTGCTTAAACCACAAAGTACAAGATGCACAATTATAGGAAGATCAGGGGAAAAAGTGCTACCAAGGCTAGTTTTTCACATATTTGCATAAGTGGTTAACACTTAAAGATTAATAAGGGAAGAACAGGTACCTATGTATCGTACAAGTAGGACTTATATTGTGTTCGGATCATATGAAACCTTGCATGAAGTTTGAAGAAAGAATATCTCTGAACAGAACTTATCTGCTAGAAATAAACTAAATGATTTTATAAAAACAAGCATAAGTAAAATCAGATATTTCATTCATAAATTACCTTAGCCTGCCACATGAACCAAAATTTCAACACATCTGGTCTGCGCCCACACTGCAAATACTTATCCCCAACATCTAGATCTCTGGAATAAAATTTATCTTTTTGAAAAAGATAAGGAGCCTCTTTGGAGTGAGCTTCCTTAAAAATGCTTTCGTGTTTAGACAAAAGTAAGGAGCATTGTTGAGGAACAGCCAGCAGTTTGTGCGGATTAAATAGAATAGAATCTGCTCTTTGTATTCCTCTTAAAAGAACACTGTGCTTTTTGCTAAATACCAAACCGCCTCCCCAGGCTGCATCTACATGCAACCACATATCGAATTCCTGGCAAGTATCTGCGATCTCGATCAATGGATCGAACGCGCCCAAAACCGTTGTTCCTAAAAATAAACATACTTATTAGCGATTCAACCCTTGTATTTATATTACATATCACTATTACGTCATCGTTCAACGAACCTGCAGTAGCAATAACACAAAATGGATAATTTTTCTTCTTTTGTTCCTCCAATATATTAAATCTCAAATCGTTCACGTCCATTCTACCATGATTATCAGTCTTTATGAGAACAACTTCTACATCGCAAACGTTTCCCCACTTTGAAATCGAGTAATGCGCGTCTTCGGATGTGAAAAGCACTAGCTTCGTAGATGGTATACTTTTGTTCTAAAACACACAAAAAAATAATGAATATTAGTTATTACAGTTTATAGATGTTAAATCCGAAATGTTAGTTACAAAGCTTCATGAATACGTAAAAAAAATTGTAGAATATGTACTTTATGTTATTTTTTTTTACTGAATTAAAACCATTCATTATAATTATTAAACGTCGTTATAGCGTGCATATATTGAGGATAAAAATTCTGAATTATATAAAATAAATGAAATGTCGAAGACAAAGATACATATACAGGGTGTCTCGTTTTTGTATTCCCCGTATTTTATATTCCGCGTTTTTTGTATTCCCTGCACAAAAAGATTAAGGTACCTGTGTCTGAAATGCTTACCATAAAAGTTATCTTAGTCCTAATTTCACCAAATTTGAAAGACACTGGGACATGATAAACTGCTCGGTATCTTTCCTTGTCTCTCATATGCAAAACTTTATAAAATTAAAGTATTTGTTAAATTAGGCATTTACAGACATAAATACATAATACTTAATGAAGAATATGATCATGGAAAAGAATGTTTCGCATCAGCAAACGTGATCCCTTCGAACCAAACAATTTATTCTTCGTTGGAATTAACGAAGATATGATTTTGTAGCAGAAATATCGAGACACTCTATACATATAAAACAAAAAGAAAATTACAAATTTTAAGAACTATTATTACAAAATAATTGACTATCGCGGACGTGAAAAAAACCTGTCCCATTTATTCCGTCTTATCATACAATCTTATGACCAATAATCTGCATCTCCAGTGTATACCACAGTACGAGTTATTACCAGACAATACTGTTAAATAATTTAGAATATGGTTTTATCGCTACATTAACCAAACGATCCGATACCAGAGCTGTTTATTAAGATAATAATTACTTACATTTGGAACTTTCTTCCTGAACCAATATCGAGCCAGGTTAATGGCGGTACCGTTAGCGAAGGAACCTCCTGGACAGAAGAGACCGTCTCCGATAGTAGTAGCATTTTCTTCCTTGTAAAACATGCTTAATAATTTTGTAATCACGGTGCTTTCCATTAATGTCAAGACCGGTGCCACCTCGTAAGTATACACCGAAGAATTCAACGCGTCTGTGAGCCATTGTCCGGCTAAACCGTATGGATCCAATCTAAATGAATTTTTATCCAATAACGCGCATATATTACATTTCCTAGTTTCAGCAGCAAGTAACAAAGTTACGTTCGAAATTGTTTAATTATTCATGTTAATAGTTAAACGTTAGCGAAAAATGTCAGTTAAAGTTTTAATCATATTTTATAGGGAATAGATCGAATCGTAATGTTAATGTCGAGATACATAAAATTATTTTACGCTCAGTACATCGACTTGTTACGTGCTTATGCGAATATTAAAAATAAAATTCAAAGTATCGTTAACCTACATGCAATATGGAAGTAAATATACTTAGAAGTCATTGACCATAACTTTCTGTCTCTGCAGTATACAATCTTAATATACGAAAAGCACAGATTTTAATTAATACTAAAAATTAATTTATTATTTACACGTGAATTTTCATTAGGAAAAAAAGAAAACTTTATAAATATAATACAATTTAACACTTTATAAAAAGTGCTAGATTTTGTTTATTCAGATCTGACTCATAAATTTTTCAGATCTAAAATAATACAAATAGTAATGTGTACTGTAATAACATGTACTATTAAAGAATTTCAGACGTTAGAATTTATGTTTCATAGGCATTTGTTCAAATCATCCAATTCTTTGCAAATGACAAATAATTTTTAAAATGATTTCTATTCGAAGCGAGACTTATGCTCTTATCGATATCTCACCCGGAAAATAACTGATTCATAAAATAAGGATGGCCTGTCTTAACGCTATACTTAAAAACCTTAGTTGCGACCTCCAGGAGGCAATCTTGATTACGAGGCTCTTCCTGCAAATTAAGATTTATAATTTCCTGCAGATGACCCGGTTCTCTCCATCTCAACACAGGATTTTCACGGGACACACTTTCGAAGGTGCAATCGATCAAGGTTGTGATAAGATTCTCGAGAAATTCTTTGTGCCTTTCGACGCATGGTGTGCTCCGCCAATCCGACATTAAAATGAACGCTTCACGCCAAAAACCGTAATGAAATGAGAAAGCAATGTTAAAGCGAAAAACGTACTGATTCGCTCGCGATTGGCCCCTATCATATATAAGCGAGGCACAAGGTCCTCGCAAATTTACGCAATTGCGCTTAACAAGGAAACAAAAGAGTGGTATTCGGGGTACGAAGTTGATGGGACATAGCGAACGATTTGCATTGGATTAAATGCGCGAATACGTTATGCAAACTAGCCTCGCTGTGATTGACCACTAACGTCATCGATCTTGGAAATGATGAGTTTCAAAAAATAAAATAAGTGTTTCAATGTCATCTGACATTTATTCAAAGCTTCAATATGTACAACAATTAGTAGAGAAATATATACATACGAAAGATTACAAAATTCCACAGTGCAAAATATGCATTGCGCTTAGTCGTCAAACCCTTGCAATTCCCTAATGCCTAGGAGAATTAGTTTGATATGAGCGTTTGTCTTGGCTATCTCTTTATGAAAATGTTTAATCTGCTGTTCCAGTAGTTTAATTCGAACATTGATAACAGCCAGAGCATCGTGTAAGGAAAATTCCATATAATACCCTAAACCAATATCCAATAGAATTGTAGAAGCATCGGGAATGTGTGCTTCGATAAAGAAATTTTGTCCGATATCTACTTGAGTTTTAAAGCCAGTTTTATCAAAGTCATTGTTTTGCAGGGTAGTTATCATACCCTTTAACTGAAGAAACTCTGCAATATCTGCATTCTTAGTATCGAGTTTCTGCTCTAATTTAGCAAGATCCTCCTTCAACACATCATTGACAAACGTTTCGAACTTCAAAATCTTTTTTTGAATATCAAGATTCATAATTGAGCAGCCTGGACAACATAAAAATTATAAAAATTTTCCATTTTCATTCCATAGTATTATAAGTTTTATACAATCAAGAAAACTAAATAGTATAAGTATATAGAATATAGGTTATGATAATTTCTTAGAATATTGTTATGCACAAAAATTACAATTTATTATCAGATACACTTACTACAAATAAATCTAAATAATAGATCCTTTCGAAACACTCACTTTGTGTTATTTATGACCAATTAATCGCATACAGAAATAAAATATCGACGACTGTTGAGGTTAATATACACATAATAATGAACTAGCGGCTTTTATTCTAACATTTTAAACAATTGCGAATTATATTACGCGCACACAATGTAGTATTTTTATACCAAAAATTCCGGAGACACGAAAATCGTATAAATACACATTAGTCGAATAAAATACACTATTATATTATTTGCAAAACACATCTAATTATACGCTCGTGAAAGTGCGCCAAATGTGCTTCTAGCGGAAGATATCGAGAACTCTTACAGCCTCTATGGTAAAACAGGTCCCTGCCAGAAAAAAGGAAAATTATATTAAAAAAAAATTTATACAAACTACTTTTTAGAACATATACAGAAACGATTTAGATAAATTAAAATAGAAATGGTCATTTTTAATAATATTAGAATTATTCATACTGGACATCGTATTAAGCCTGTTATTCATAATTAAATTTGTAGCTAGAATCATCCATGTAGAAATTATCTTGCAGTACATTAAATTACGAATATTTACAAATTAGACGATTTCAATGCTTCCAATAATGAAATTTGTTAAACATAATATTTATCAGGATTCTACATGCCACACATTTGTCGTCGAATTAGGAAATAGAAAAATCGCCGGGAAATCCCCGATACGTATTATCGTCCCGTTAAAAACACTATCATTGTCAAATAAAAGCGCAAGTAGACGTTATAGTGCGCGCACATCTGGGTTGCATTAAAATGTGTAAATTGACCGGGACGAGGGTCTAATGACGCGATTTCGACCTCCAAAGAGAAGCTGCCATCGTCATACCATGCAAGTATTTCATTAATTGACACGATAATTCGATAATTTGGGAGCGCCATGGCCGTTTGGTGCCATTGCGCGATAGCACGTGATGTAAATTAGCATAGTTGCCGGTGATCGCGCTGCGATCACACTTACCTTTGTCCATCTGACCGTACTGTAAATTCAGTCACGCGCAGATAATTCCTACAATCAGCAATTTAGAAAATGTTATGGAGGCGCAGTGAAAGAAGCTGTTCATTTCCATATTCCGTAGATGCATTTCCGCGTAGCGTCGACTATATTCGTACTCCGCTAATTCTTATCTTTTATTTATACTTTATACAGGTTTCAGTTAGGCGTTATTATACCAACGCATATGCTATTATGGACGCTCAATTGTAGGAAACAATAGAATTCACTGTAATGACCGACAGCTTTTTGCAACTATTTCGAAGATTAAAAGAGTCCGACTGCAACATGCAACAGAAAAGGCTGTTCAAAACGTCGATTTCTACAGCATCGTAAAAAATCATCGAAACCTAAGACGATAGCAGCTTCTTAAATAATTACCGCAAGCTTACGCGTATCTATAGTACTTGTTATGATATTTAGTGTGTTAAATAAATAAAGGTTCTATTTCTCCAGTTGTATCCATAAGGATATAAAATTGCATAAACTCGCAACGGTCTTGGCGACCAAACTTATTACCAAAGAAATAGAGCACGAGCAGAGATATATTTCACTTGTTAAATATCATAACGAGTCTATTTTTCTACCTTACGCGCATTCTGCACATTATTGTACTTTTAGATTTTATGCTTAAATGCATAAAAATGCACAGTCTACTCATCACGCAAGATATTTCCTTGGTTCTTTAAAACTTTAAATGACGGAAGAATGATCTCTTTCCTTTTGCAACAATCTCGATATGGGAAGAGTTGTAATAAATAATAAACCGCATTCCAAACGATGTTTGATATGAAGAATTGCATGCTATAATACTTCTGAGATTCTTCAAGGCTATCGAGATTCCAAATATTCAAATTAATCTTATAGCAGTATCGGTATAAGATTGGTAAGCCTTGGTGCGTATCCGCAGCCACGGATTTCATCTAGGAACCCTATACGTGTGTATACGTTGGGAGCTTTTCCACGCGTTGGCTATCCATAATCCAGTGATTTCGGCTAATATCGGCTGGAGAACAGAGCTACTGCGATGTAACAGAGCAAGAATATTTCTTCATTTCGAAGATGCATATTATAAAATGCTTTGTTTGATCTTGCTTAATCTTAAACGGTGTTCCTACATTACTTAGCCTTCATCGAGGCGAACAAGCATCGATTCTTGAGAAATTCCATCAACTTAATAGCGTGCTAAACCGATCCAGCTTGCATGGATCTTGATCACCTTCGGGTGAAATAGGGACCATTTATACGCCTTGTGCACTTTTTTTAGCAGGATATGTATCCATTTTGTCGACCGATAATTCACCGGGGTCGGAGTTTTCGAAAATTCAGACCAGGAATGTGTGCAAGGATATATGATCGCAATGTGGTTCTTATTATTTAGCCTATGTATAGGGCAAACGTGCGAGATTGCATTACAGAATTTGCAAATGGATTCTGTAAAAGGCTAGAGAATTGTCTAAATTGTAGATAAACAGGATTTTGCACTGTAAAATTGAATACTTACGGAATTTTTAATTATACGATTACATACTCGCTGAATTCTGAACGATTGAATGATGAATTACAACGTTTTGAAATACGGAATGACAAAACTCCGGAATTACAGTATTACATTTTGAATTGTGCGTAGAATTAGATTGGAACATAATCGTGCATTAACGAAAAGGACGAAGTAGCGTAATATATATTTAAAGATAATAATTTGGCATTCGCGATAAAAGGTCTGTTGTGAGTTCTGGTTTGAAGGCCAATCAAGCAGCTCCAAGTAAATTAATTAATTCACGAAGCAATTTGCTAGCATGACAAATATATTTTAAACGAAGTCTCCGTTATATCGCGGTGAGATTGCTGTTTCCTTTTTAAATAAGCGATGCGCATATTGTGTTGAATTTGACCGTGACTAGAAGATACTCACAATGGTAAAAGAATGAATCGTTTTATTGACAATGTCGAGGATGAGGGTCGGTTAAATAGCAAGCTATGGAGGAGTTTCAAAACATCGCGTCCGACGTACTATAGGGTGAACCATAATACGTAACAGGAAAAACGAATTTCGAATGTAAAATTTATTAAATATGCGATGTAATTTTATCGCATTACGTATAAGATTAATTTTGTTGTTCAAACTTGGATTAATCAAAGTGTATGGAGTACCATTAAATTCGTTAATAAATGGATGTGCCTGCTTTCGCATATTTAATAACGTTACTACTTTCGATATTTCATTTATATTTAAATAGCTCTAAGTGCAGGTGTACACTGCACGCGCGTTACAAGCAAAGTATACGCTGCAAAACCGCGTCCGGTATATCAGAGGATGAATTAGCAATATGTACTGATCACCACGGTACATTTTACAGGCAGTGTACTTTTGACAGCTAATTTAATGAGAATGAGCATCGAGCGACGTAATTATAAGGCGATAAAAGCGGAAAGGAAATTAAGATAATAACCAGGTTGAAGGGCTACTTTCCTTAGAGATCGCATTATCGTTTAGGGATATGAAATCGTAGACGAGGAAGATTGATCTTATTGGTAACTAACTATTTAGAGGAATTGATAACGGCCATTTAATATCTTTCTCTTGTTCTTTATGTAGGATATACCGACATGTATTTGTTAATTGTAACTTGTCACTAGCCAATTCGCTGACATTATTAATTAGTAAATTATTGCACAAATTAGAAGTTACGTACCGTAATGATCAATGATGTCGTTAATTACGATAACCAGACTGCGGATATTTATTCGTTTGGAGAAAATTTAAATCTTCAGAAATCTACAAGATGTACGTAATAGAAAAAAATGTACGAAATATTCTTAAGAAATGTAATTTCAGAGCTTTCGGTATCTATTACAATGGCTACATTGTATAGTATACTATACTATATTATATTACGTAGTTTAGGAACAACACGAAAAATGAAGCAACGAGAAGTGCTTCTCGTAAATGTAACATTCACGGTCAGATCTTAAGAGAATTCTCAAGGTACAAGACAATATGCATATAGCATTTTTAAAATATAATATATTATGCGTAGAAGCTTGATAAAATCTATATTTAAAAAAAATCAATTAATCAAAATCAAATTTTCAAATTAATCAATTAATTATCATAAAGTATACGAATGACAGACGATGCAGATGGTAGATAGCAGTGGTTCTGGCCACTATCGTGGATGAGCTAGAAAAAGGGAAATCTGTTAATACATTTCGCGTACATTTATCACGACGCAAGAAATCATTAATTCAGATAAAATATTAAGTGACATTCTGAAAGATAGAATAATGCAGATTGTTCGAAAAATCGACGCGTGGATATTTAAACAACTATAGATAATTACTAGGAACGCTATTTTCTGCGTAGATGTATTCATTTGCTAAAAGAACTGGAGAACGAGTATCAGGCATTATTCGATTTTTGATAAAACTTTGATGTTTTATAGTTGGATGGGAAGGGGGACATTACGCGATACTGAAAATCAAATGACTCTTCATCAAAATAACAACGTGGGAATCCGAGGTTTGATCGCCATAAAAAAATATATGCTACCGGTGAAGGGTTAACACTTCGTTATTCGACACCGAGCAATCACCTATCTCACAGCGAATATGTTTCCCATCGAAGCTGACAAGAAACGACGACACAAGGACATGTATAAATGTGTATATCTGCGTTCAAGAGAAAACACGCCAGGCGTTGTAACCGGTATACGTACGAGAATATTCACGTATAGGCCTATAAAAGTCTTCGCAACGTTTAACTACAGCGTCCCAGGTATAAACTAAGGACTATATTGCTTATATAATACAGAAATATACCGCGGCTAAGGCAATGCAACGCTTTCATACGTCTCGTACCAACCGACCAACTCTCATGCTTTTCCTGCACTGAAATTTCCTAGCTTCTCGATTTGCTTTTTATCTCTCCTTTCACTATCAAGCTTTTCTTTGCTCGTTCTCCCCGTCCAAGGTACACACGGTTTCTTGCGTTTCGCTTTCTTATCTTCGTGTTCGTATTATCAATTGATATAACGCGATATAGCGAGTTGGGTACGAATAGATAAATGAATATGGCTTTGGTAAGAACAAAGTACAGTTTGTCGATGATGATCTCTGTGCAAAAGCGATTTGCAGAAAATTTCACGACTCCTCCCCGGAACGAGTTAACATTCATACTGTTATTTCGTTATTTTTACTCGTAAAGTTGTAATTTGTACCACTTTATGTACCATGGTAGTTGAGTTATCTTTCATTGCAAGTATGAAACTTTGTAATATCACGATAGTGTCAAATATGTACGCATACCTGACAAATTTTAATGAGAGACATAATAGGTCGAATGTAGTCGGATCAAAATTAGACACTTACTACAATTAGTACAATTAGTATCGTGCACGAGATATCTCGCGTTTGTTATTACATCGCTGCGGGCTATTCACGAGATATATGTCGTTTTTTGCATTCTATCGCTACAGATCGTTGAAGGGATATTTCACATTTTCTATTATCGATTGTAGGAACGATAATTATAACTTGAAACAAATGACAGCAGTTGAAGATCTTTTTTAGTAATTTGCTAAATAAATTCATTTTCTAAAGCACTCGGGCGGATAGTGATAAGAGAATTAATTGCGAGATGTTTTAGAAATTGTTTTTGTTATTGGCCGTTTTCAATTCATTATTCGAAATTTTAAATAAATAATTATATGTAAGACAGCTTGCTGATGATATTCGACTGTAAGAAAGAAGCGTCTATACTTGGTAAACTGCAACGGGTTTACCTTTCACCATGACAATGCTTAACCGCACCTTATTTTGTAAAAAAAGTAAAGTAACCTTGAATGAGAAGCTGCAACCAGATATTATATCAATATATTTTTATCTTTTCATGCACTGAAAAGTTTGGAAGCATTTAAAAATGTGACGACTGCTGGATAAATTAATTTTATAATCATAAGAAAAAAGTAAAGTCTTGTAACAAAGGTACGAGAACCGAAAATTGTATTTTCCTTTTTAACGAAATAATTGTGTCAAAAGAAAATTTTTTATTATTTAAAATCCATTCAAGACCCCCATTCAAGCCATTGATGTCTAATATCTTTTTTACAATGTGAGTTTTTGTTGGGATAGAAAATATGTAAAATATATGGTTTTGCCTTATTATCGCTATAATTAAAATTCTACGGTACACGCGGACAAATTACAACTAGCGTATAATTTAAGTTTCCATAATAATTTAATATGCGTAACGCCCTGATAATGTATAACTATATTTGTTATAAGTAAGTAAGTAAGTACAAAATAAAGTATACAAAGATATGTACGTTCCACACGTTTGATTAACGTGATATACATACTATAAATTTCTCAGAATAAAACGACACCATGTACCTAAAAATTAAAATTTCGAACGGATTAGTTCATTACTGGGAAATATGAATATATCAACCTATACATTGTTTCTTCAAGGTATGGAAAATGTATTAGTGCAATATGTAGACACGAATTAGAGGTACAAAAAAAGATTTGCGCGATCTCAAAAAAAAGAATAATTGTCATTAGGCTGCAGATTGTTACGCAGAGATTTATTATATTCGCTGAATATCATAACCAATACTATATTTTGCGTATTTTATATATTTTTGCGTATTATAAGTATGCATTTTATGCATTTTTGCATCTTTAATTGTTTTCATAAATGCGTAAAACTCCACAATCTATATAAACGAATTATTATAAATCATAAGTACTTCGGTTCCTTCAAACTTTTGGAAGCTGTGGGATTTATGTGGAGAAAGGAACAGCGAAAAAAAGAACTAAACAAATTCTTGAAATTGCCTTTCGTAACTGTAACCTAAAAAACAGATTTCGGTGACGTAAATTGCATTCACGCAACATTGAGATAATACTAACCTTCTTAATGGGTTAATAGCAAGGAACAACGAACCATCCTTTCTCGAACGTCAAAAAAACAACGATGGACGTTCGAAGCTTTTATTCCGAAGGGCCGAGATTTTTTTCTTTGTGTTATTATCGCCGTTCTAGCTGTAGCTACAAATTTGTTACATTTAAGTAAATTACAGCACACAGAAGTCCCCGTGCACGCTATTAGTCGCAAATGACATTCGTGCACGCGAAAGCTAGAGTCTAATTGACGAAAAACGATCGTTCGTCTTCAAAGAAACGAATTAGGAAAAATTGATCGCGTGTAAGGAAGAAACCGAAGAATGTGAAATCATAGAATGTAATAATAACGAGCGCGATCTTTACACGAGCAACAAGTCGGACTTATTTTTAGCACGATGCGAGAACAATGTTCGTAGAAACAATCATCTACGCTGCATACACCTGTGCCTTCTGTCGAGGAATTGAAATAAGTGGAGCACCTTGTTAATTGATGTAGAGAATTGGTGGGGAACGATGTTGTTACGCTGGTGAGATAATGCCACGCGCGATGAGTTATTAGAAAAAGATCCGACTCTAAAGTAGAAAGTGCAAAAGTGGAGTTAAATGAGGCATTAACGGAAAATTATGAATTATTAGCGCGGATAAATCAATTAGTAGGAAATTAAAAGTAAAGTAAACTGGATGGAAGTATGTACGTATTGATATAATAATCCTGGAAGGATGCTGATAGAGTTTATTAGATGGTTTGAAGATGCTAAGATTTTTATTTCTACCGATAATTCACTCTATTAAATGTATAGCCAGTGTTAATTTTGTATGACTAATGAAGAAGTAAAGTCTTATTATATTTTTATTTTATTTACTGTTTGAAATACTTAGATTACTAGCAGATACTACCTGCTGCTTAATTTCTTATATGTCTTATGTTATCGAATAATTAATATCTATAGTATAGTACAATATAGTATACCCATAGTATAATTACATTGTTCGATACAGGCCTAAATTATTGTTTATCTTAATATGTACGTTTATTCAAATATTATATGCGTTATATCAACGTTAACAAAATTATATCTTCGCTTCAAATCTACATATAACGATATTTATATTATGATGCTTCTCTTTCAAACAATCGAATTGTACTACACAGAAAAATAATTTCCAAGATAATAAAGTACTTTCTAATCTAAAAACATTATAATATTCCTTTTCTCTGTCTAGATTAATGCGAGAAGACGCGAGAAGAGAATATCTGCAGGTAAAATGACAAATTTTCAATAAGGCCCTACCTTAACGAGTCATGATGCAACGACAAACATGTATGTAACTATGAAGCAATCGGGAGAAAGATAAGACGAGTCCTTCAACTTATTTCAAACGTTACTCAAACCGGTGTGTCTCGTGTAATCTGCATAAATCGTACGTACTATCAGTCAGTTCTTCAGCTCTTGCCATCTTCTTCGCATCTCCTTCGTCGATCTACATTGCGAAATGGAACCGGTACATATTCGTTACTCTGTATGTGTACCATCTGTACATTATGCATATGTATACGCCTCTGTTCAGTACGTTTTTTCGTCCTTTCTTTTCAATCGTGTCCAAAGTAATCCAACAAACGTACTGACGACAATGCTCGACACATGTATGCAAATGATTTGAACGCTTTGTCAGCCTAGCGATTGTATCTCTTAAATCTATCAAAATTTAAAAATATATTAAGAAAAATTCTTCGATCTTCGATTGAGATATTGAACTACGCCATATTTCCCTGAATGTGAATGAAAATTTTGTTAACCACGTTTTCAATTTTAACATATCGTCATTCTGATTCCTTACGTAATCTTTCTCTTTCACAAGTAGAACCGCATATAACGAGAAAATAAAATTAAAAAAGCAGACGTACCTCATGGATGCCGCGACAGGATTGTTACAGACAAAACGATGACAATTTTCCTAATCGTCTGTCCAGTCTTAAGCTACTGTGTACGACGTATTGATAAATCCAAATTTTGAAGAAAAAAACAAAGATATGAAAAAGATACTTCCTAAGAGTCTATGTTCCTCAATAAGTTATAGTACAGTGACTCGATAAAAGAAGGATGCAGACTCGAGTGTTGACCGATCAGCGATTTGATCGATCTGGCCTTTCGTCTCCTAACCGCTTCTTATAATATTTTTAAGTTTTTTTATCCTTTCCGGCCGACCTATATGCACATTGCGCGTCAGATTGAACTACTTTCTTATTGCTAAATCTTTTTAAGAGAGAAATTCTTTCCCTGCACACTCCTGACTTTTATAAATTACGGTAAAATGACTAGACCGAAATGAAAATGAATATGGTAATATGCAATATCGAATAGTTGCAGACTTCAACGAGTCTAAAGCGCAGTATTTCACTAATTATGTTTTTATCAGGCAAGCTAATTTGCAACTGTCTATGAGAAACTGAAAAGATATTGGATTTGATTTTGCATTTGGTGAATCTGTTACATCTTAGCGAAAGAGTATACATTTTACGAACAAAATAAATAGGAAACTGTAATATCGTAGTTGAGACGAAATTTTGATACACGATAAAAACGACGGGCCATACCGATTCGTGTTCTGATTAAAGATTTCCTCGTTGACGCGAAACTCCAATTATTATTCTACATGAAATAAATATGAAATATTCTGAAATATTACTTGCAAAATTCTAATGTAAATTTTCTTCATGGAATCACGCGTTTTATTATATATTTCAAGATCATTTCACCGATGTGTATAACGTGTATATTTGAACAATAATTTGTCAAATACTTTTGAATATCTTGAAAATGTTAAACAATCCTCTATAAATAACAATTTGAACAAAAAAGATCTAAATATTTTATTAAGCTTCCTTTATATAAAATATTTCTCCGGATTTTTAGTAATTAGCGAGACGATACTGCTTATACATTTAAACCGGATATACTGCGTCCAACACAACGGGAGGACAAGGATAGGAGTAGAAAATTCACGCATCCTGAGTAACGCCATGAATCGTATCAGCATTTATTTAATGCGTTATAGTATAACAATTAAATACGCTGAATACACTGGGTTCACGAATAACGATACGTGCATGCTTCGGAGATTTCGTTGTTTATCGAAAATTGCGCTCACGATGTCCCGCCTCGCGTACTTGTAGTTCGAACACACTTCGTTTGTCCCTTTTCTCGATCTATCAAAAGCAAATCGTAAAAGTTTGAATTTCACGACGCACGCGTAACACCCGTTTCATTTATAGATCGTTAGATAAATAATTACAACGGTCAGATTGATCGATACGAGTAGATAAATCCCGATAAACTGGATACAATACGGTCTCTGGCTATCGTCTCTCTTTCTCTCTTCCTTCTTCTCGTGTGTTGTTTCATTCTTCTGCCACGCTACTCCTGGCGGCCATCGTTCCGGACACTTTTACACGATACCTTACAAGCTGTAAAAACAAAAGTATCACCGGCCACGATGTTATAAAATTCTCGTTATGTTCATCCACTCGTACACGCTGTCGTTTACATCCACGTGAACACTATGAAGGGAAGAGGGAGAAAGGATGGACGGAGAAAAATGTGGATGACATTATGCTTTGAAATTGGCACTCGGTCGCCATATTACGCCCCGTTATAATCTCCGCTTCCGGAATGATTTAATACATAGTATACGACCGTGATAGTAAACCGTGTTATTTGCTTCTTTTTCTTTTTCAACTTCGTGTATGTTTTTCATGCTAGAACCGTAAATACAGCCATTTTCACTGCCCTTGCAGTTTTCTTCTTTCAGCATTTTCCGCTCTCCTTAGTAAATACTTATTATCGGACTGTGAATTTGTATGCAAATTCATGCTTTTGAGAATGTAATTGAAAACTTACGTATTATTATTATTATTACATAAGTTATTAAGTAATTAGGACTTCGATAGAAAATTGTTTCACCTAACAAATATTATAAAAAGCAATATATTTTGGATTTTTCGTGTATTCTTTCATACTATGTGCATTCTGTGAAATTTTGCATTTACAATTATATTAAATTATTATCACTTTGTAACTGTATTGAAGGTGTACATCGTCGTTAATCCTTTCGCTACAGAAATAATAACTACAGCTTCTACGATCACTATACTTAAGGCAAACCGTCAATCAGTCTGTTCATCTTTACAAAACGCAGAAAGGCTTATAATATTTTCGGTGATTAACGCATATTTTTGATGTTTCAGTGGCCCGAGATCTAGATTTGGTTGAACCTTGCAGAATAATGTGTGTCTGGGATATACACGTACTTCGAGGGGAACATGTACGCGAACGTCGCAACGGACTCACGTTTCATGAGAGAAAATAGTGTAAGCAGGCTTGCTTTATGACGACTATTAAACGGAACCTTTGAATTTTGTTCTATAAACAGTACTCGGTCAATTAGGAATTAAATACGGTCCGGAACGCCTGGGAACTTGTCCAGTATTTGTTTCAAGAAATAATATTTCAGCGAAAAATTACTGTTACCATCTCTGAATAATCGCGATTGCTTTTAAAATGGCGCATCAAATGTAAGTAAATTCTAAAGGATTTCGTTACATCGAAGCGTTTGAAATTTTATTACAATTAAAACGATTTATGACAAAATTAAGCTGAACTGTTTTCTTATACGTTTTCTTATAAGTAAGGAAAGTTGTATCGTGATAACGTGAAAAATAATCGAACACTTTCTAACAAGTAAATACATTGATCTTAGGATGATGATTTCAAGGAAAGATAGACTTGAAGAAGACTTGTTCCTCGATAAAGAAATATTAGAAATTCGTTTTTCTAGTCTTCGATCAAGATTATAACAATCGAGTAGCTGATATATTCGCTCCCTATGTTTACAGCGTAAAATCATTAAGAATATATGTAAGTGACTTTTTGAAGAAGAGCAGCACGTCGATTTATTTACGGTTTTAGATATCGATTCAGACTTTGAAAATTCGGCAATCGTCAACATTTTGGACAATGATAACAATTATACGAATTGTACATATAATCAAGAGATAATCGATATTGACAAATTCTAATCGTTCTAACCGTGGCTTAATATAATGAATTTACTAGAAGTAACGTTGCTTGTAAGAAAAATCAAGCTGACTTATATTTATACCGTAAGAATTGAATTATAATAAAATATGAAGATCGAGCTATTTTAATGGAAGAATAACTAAAAATCGCCGATAAAACGAATTACAGAAATAAAGTAAACACAGAAACAAAAAGATATGTATTAAGGGATCTTGGTCACTTTAATTAAATAGCCTATTTACAAAAAACTGAAACAATCCACCTTACTTGACAAAAAGAAAAATTAAAGGAAAGCACACTTTACATATTAAAACGAAACTCAAGTCGATGTTCGCTGAGTTTCTCTTATCCTGTATAACGAGGTCAAGTTTATTCCTTAATAAACTAAATATTTCCGAAGAGAAACGTTTTTACACTCTCATTATATATATTATATATATATATAATGTATTTCTTATAGTAATATAGTATTAAATAGTATTCTATATAGTATTAAATAATATTCCTTTGTGACGTATATTTTTTTCCATCAAATCATCGTATCTTCGTATTGAGTCTGCAGCTGCCGCCTTTCCCTCACGCTATAATATACGTAACACTATCTAGACGCTTTTCCGTGCATACCGTGATTTTTCTGCTTAATATTTTATTCATTTTTGTTCATTTTTGCTCATCGACAACACGTAAAATTTTATTAGCCAGAGCGTGAACGCAAAGCACGTTTTTCCGTTTAAACGAGCGCGCTCTAGCGAATGTCTTTCTCTGTACAATATCTTCGCTTTTCTTTCAACACCTGGAACAGCGCCGATGTCAAAAGTTTTCCACCGAAGTTGACGGTTTTACTCAACGACCTGTCGGAAGTACGAAATTACAGGACATTAATTCGTTTCCATCCGTTCCGATCATTTATGCTAAATATTACTGGGCTCGGATGTGCATGAAACATCTGACATATCATTATATACAAGAAGTATTAAGGCGACAATATAGAAGGATGTATGAATCGCGAAGTATATCGTGTCGTACCTGCGACTCCAGAAACTGCTTTATTCAGAAACCAATACGAATGCCTCGAGGTGGTATTTTCAATGATATATGCCAAATCAAATTGACACGTAGAACGTTCGATAGCTGATCGCATAACGTTACAAATGACGGTAACTACTCGAACAGAATGGAACGAGTGTTCTTTATATGCACACATGTGCTATATATGCATAATTTCTTGATTGAACTTCAGAATTAATATATTATAACGCCAACCTGCATCTTGCGTTGTATCTGTAATTTGTACTTACAAATACCGATGCATTTTCGATGTTTTTAGATTTTCTTTTAGATTTAATTAAGTCGACGATTGAGGAAACCATAATAATTAATTATTTTATTCATAAATTACGAGAACAATATTTTAAATAGTTTCATTAACGCAGAAAAAGTGTGACGAAAAATCGTAACAGGTAAACGTAAATAATCATAATTATTAAATGTAATTTTGAAAAATTTTTTAAATTATACTGCGAATTAATTTCTTTTATAGAAGATTTATGCTAATATCATATATATATATATATGAAATTGTTCCTTATCGATTTTTCCTTTATAACAAAATTATTTTTATTTCAATTACATATACTATTTATTTATTTATTACACTTGTACGGCTTTAAATTAATATGGAAAAGCTTCTAACGAGCAATAAATTTTCGACTAATAACGCAACGTTTCAGACACGAAATCAAATTTACGAATCTCGAGTACATAATTTGAAAGTTCCCGCCTAGAGCTGTATTTTTCCCATAAACTTTATAGAAATTTACATAAATGTATATCAGATGTAAAAACTTAAGCTTCGTGTTGCAAATCCTTTTTAAAACAAGTTAAATAAAAAATAGAAAATATCACCTACATGAGAAACTTAAAAAATTCAATGTAAAAATAATTGTCTAACATACAAACTCAACCACCTCTGTAACATTCGTAACGATATAAACATTTTCACGCTTTATCCATAAAATTCAATGCTGTCGCAATAATTTAGATTGATAGAATGTGTGGATTAGATAATTATTTCAAGCATTTCAAATCAGATGAGATTTATTGTAGTCTCTAAATTCAATCTTCTAAACAGTCCTCTTTTTCGATGGACTATCCTGTCAAACAGAATCCGTCTTTTGTTAAATTTCAATCATTCGGGAGTCTCGCAATCGCCGAATAACATAAACAAATAATAAGCGATGCCGACGCCTTACAAACCGACCACAAAATTCTCTGAATACATTTTGCATCTCAGCGACTTTCATGTATTGATTTCTTTCTTTAAAAAAAAAAAAAAAAGACAAACAGGAGAGGAAAGAAAGAAAAAATTACGAAATTAAGATATTTCCTTCGACATCGACCACCTTCGTAGCTTTTTGTCAGATCCATCACGATATTTTAACCGCAATCGTTCTTCCCCACAATACATTCGCAAGGGAAGGCTGAATTTATCCGTTCGTTTTATACTGTGTCATTTCCGGTATACCAGTCACGGAATACGTCATTTTCTTAATTTCATGGCGTAATTTTATACATGCACACACATTCGAAACGTGACCAGTGCTCGTACATCCATGATCAATCCTCGTAACATCATTAATACCCTTTGAATATTGTCGTTTTTCTATATTCTCCATCTGTATTTCTTTTGCTCGATGTACATATTCGATTGCACACAATGAACAAGTTCCGCATATCTGCCCAATAATAATTCGACTAGATCGAATACAATCTATCGGTATACCGTTTCTTTGATCGAATTCTCTGTTCGTGGGTGCAATTACATTTCGTGGAAGAAAATCGCAAAAAATCTGTAGGTGCTGGCGTGTAAATTAAATGCACAGGCCGATGATGCGCATTGATTCTGGTGGTAAGCGTCAATGGCACGCATACTCGTTATAGGACCGCAAATTCGTTTAAATGCGAGTCATTTCGGAGCAAGTCATTAAGCTCTGTACGGATAACAACCAATTAGGTTTCGACATCAGATTTTTGCTCGGAACGTGTTCTCCGCGGTATGGATATGATAAAAAGAAGGTAAAGCAAGAGAGAAAAATAGAAAGAAAGAACAAAGGTATGGAGGAAGGGGTGAAGGAAGGACCACGGTGTGTCTCTCACGAGGAAAGAAGAGAAGGATGATACCAACCGGCGCGAGGCGGAGTGCGGAGGAAAAAAGGGAGGTAAGAATGGAACAGCATATCGAAGAGACAGCTCTCGGTGTTCTTATTTGAAAATTAATTTGCCGAGAAATGGAACGACCAGTTTTTCAGCCAACGTTTTGTCACATCATGTCCGTGCAACTAAAATATCCACCTATTTCTTCATTGCGCGTCCGTGTATCTCTTTACACGTAGGTTTAGGACGCGGACATTCGCGTTAGTATAAACTATCGCTTCGTAGAAAACGTGCTGCGAGCTCTACTATTCCGCGTAATACAAACACGTTTATGATCGATCTTCGCGTATAATAGCACGCTTGGCAACAACGTAAAGCTGTCTGGCTGGGCATAATTGAACCAGGTTTGCGCATACTTCGAAACTTGCCCGATTCGAATAAACACAGAGAATTCGTATATTATACCGAATGGAGCAAAGGAACTGGCGGAATCGCGCGACGCAATTAAACCATAACATGTCGAGTATGTGGGCAGATCTGAAGCAACACTCAACGCTCTGTCAGCATTTCCCATCGGAATCGGTTCCCTTAAGATCCTTGCTCGTTGATCGAACGAAAATCGCGCAACAAGATCGCAGGATTCGCCCGCAAAATGAGATCTTAATACTTACATATGTACATGTCCGTGATTAAATCGCGGGAACATGCACGTACGCACGCACGCACGCATTTAATTAATTGCGCGATCTCCTTTCGATCCAGCCGTTTTACTCTCAAATACACCATTTTCTGCCTTGTTTTTAATTACGTTGTTCATTCGCACGTCTGTACAGCAGTGCTCGCTTAGATTCCAATAGAATTGCTTCGCCTAAATTCAAATCGCCCAGCTCCGCTACTGTCCGTTACTCGAACTCTGCCAAACTGTTTCAAACCAGTAATCTAAATCTATTTGTGAAAGAAGCGAACAGATAATAGCGAGAATAAACGAGAAATATATTTGTTTCGCTTGTTCTCGCTAGATTTATTCCTCTTCCTAGTCGAGGGATTCCAGGTTATTGAAATAGGAACGAATATTCGCAGGATACAATCGTTACCTATTCTTCGAAAGCTGCAATCCGCACTCCCGATTTGTTGGGATTTAAGCGAGCACGTATATATCGTCATTCGCTACGAATCTTCCAACGCGTCACTTGCCTCGCGTTCTTTTCTCGTTGTTCGCTTGCCTTTCGTTCGATTGGTGCCATAGCAATTCGTATTAAGCATCCAAGATTAGCACGATTATCAAAGGAACATAGTTGGAAATATCACGTTACAAATATGTCGGAGCAAGGATCGTAGCGTGAGGAGATAGTATGTTTCTTGGAATCACGTTGTCGTGTAAGAACCGTGATCATCGACACTTGTCATCTACCGCGAACAGAACGAAAGCACTTTCCTTCCAGTGGAAATGAGCGAAACTACGAGGCAGAGCCGAGCACGACGAAGAATTTCAAAATATGTAGTTCAAGCCAGTGGAACTCGACCGGTCGTGCATGCGAGTTTTATAGCGCACGATGACACTTGATCATCGAAAAGACTGTCGAGCGATCTCGTTCACGGGCGACTGAGCTTTAGCAACCGGTCGGCGATGGTCGTCTCTTGTAATCTTATGAACAAGCTGCAACATGCGTTCCTCGTTTCCTGTCTTGACAACATGATGCGCTCTGTTATTCTACGCTGAGAGGAAGAGAGAAGACAAGAGAATAACTCGAAGGGAAACTATTTAATGAAAGGAACAAATTGAAAGAGGGAAGGAAAAGGAAAACGTAAAGAGAGGAGAAAATGAAACGTAGAAAGAGAAAGAAGGAGCGCGCAAGATTCGATTAACGAACCGAAGGACGTGCAAGGACGAGGGGTGCCCGAGGTATAGGTTGTCCATGAACCTCGGCATCCCACGATCCACTCACAAAAACCTTTATGATTTTCTTGTTCTCTTGGTCAGCGTAGAAAAAAAAACGACAACGGGAAGAACCCTGCGGAACACAACGTATTCTCTTACGTTCCGTTCTCTCTCTCTCTCTCTCTCTCTCTTTTTCTCGCTCTCCTTTTACTCTACGGATTTTGTTTGCAGCTGAATTTCTTTTGTGTTCAGGACACGAAACTCAAATCGCAACGCTCTTGCCCGGACGGGGGAAGGACCATGAGGCATTAATTTCCTTTATCGATCGTTCGTGAATGATACGCATCCTTTTCTATCGGTCGGAGGCTCTCGTATTTCCTTCCTTTCTTCCGAAACAATAAGAAAATTTAGTTCTCTTAACCCTAATTTCGCCTTACCGTCGGCGAGACAACATGGCCGGAGGCTATTTCCAAAAAGTATGAAGATACCACTTAATAGAGAACTCGGCATTCGAGTGGTGGATTGGCGAATTCGACTGTCCAGAGAATGCACATTAGGATAAGATGGAGAACATTCTCCACAGAGGAGAGATTCGTCTCGTTCGTTGTTTCCCTTCTCGAAGATCCCTTGCGTACGCTTATTCCCCTTCTTCTTCTTCTCTTCTTCGCCATATTCGTTTCTCTTTGGGTACGATCTGCTCTTCCAAACGTTTTGTTACTTCACTGGTTGTTTATCGATCTAGAATCAGAAAAAAATTCACGCCAGATTAGCGATGTTTCACAACGTGTTTCGACGCATCGACGGTTGGCTCGAGAATCACTAAACAGAAGGAATACTCGATGCCCATCTTCAATACGATCTTACCTTTAATACGACTATCAAACCAATCTTTGTGTATTATCGCCAATTGTAAATTGTCTGGTAAGTAGATAGCTGATGTTTATACAGATTCATATAGCCTTATTTTTCAATGAAGCGTTATTTATCAGGTTCTACGCTTGATTTTCATAGTATCAAATTTTTGTGACCATATGGAAGCATGTACTACTAAACGATACCAAATTTAATATACTTTTCACTTTTGTAGTCACTCTGAGCAAAGAAATTGAACGTAATTATTTGTTCTTAGTGAATAAATAAATAGAGATTTATTCTTATTTATTCTAACACTTTCCCTTTATTTCGTTTTCTACGCTGTTCTTGAATGTCACATTAAATTGTTCAAAGAACGATAAAAGTTTACACGAATAAAGTAGTATAAAATAATTCAAAATTGCTACATGCCACGGAGAATTATCGGAATTATATCGCGATTAGGAATCTGCAGTTATCCCGGATTACTCGGAAAAATAACGACAACGAGCGAAGGGTAACCAAAGAATAAGGAATAAACAAAGCTAGAAATAAATTAATGCGCGTATAAGTGTTTCGACCAAATACGCGGACATTAAACGTGTGTGTGGGGCCAGAAACGAACGATAATGGCGTCTGGTAACCGAAGAAAAGGTAACAAAATGCCGTAAGGTCCTTAACCGCTACCGAAACAGAACAGGAAATGAATTCGAAGTTAAGTTTAATGACCAGCATGCCGTCTTATCCAGCGGATATTAAATCCGTCGGCGAGACATTTCTCATGCGAAAACTTTCCACCGGGCAGGGCGGAAACATACCGCGAAGCATGACTTTTAAAGATTCGACTGGTCGAATACACGGGGCCAGTGTGGATGAGACAGGGATGAGAGGTGAAGAGAAAGAGAATGAAAAAGGTACCGACAAGAAGGGGGCAGAAAAGAAAAAGGGAGAAAAGAGTCACGTTGGAACGACAACGAAAGGGACGTGCGTCCTGACGAGGAAAGAAGAAAACGAATAAGAGAAAGGGGAAAGAGAAAGAGAAGAGGAATGGCGACGAAAGAGGAAGAACTGGAGGAGAAGGAGAAGAAAGGCATGGGGGGCTATATTATGCCCGCTAAAGCAATGTTACCAACTTGAGAACTGGCGAACTAGCCGACAGTAAAATCCATTTTATGTCTCCCTCGTAAAGCCAGTCAAATGAAACCCGGACTTAGTTTTCATACGTGCACCCACCCGCCATTCACCCGGCCAGACCAGACTCGGTTTCTTGCTCGGCACACCAGCGGCAAGGGATCGTAGCTGACTTTTTCGAAAGTCTAGACACGCTGGTTCCTCTTCAGGATGCGTCACGCTGATTTAAGATTTTCCGTCTTTTCCTCTCTTTTATCCGATACACGATAAATGGGCGAACTTCGATATGCTTGCTTGATAGTAGGCACAGGGAATTATTCGCTGGTTAGATACATATCGAGAATTTAAGCGACGAGGGTAGATACATTTTTCACGCAGCTTGTAGATTTAATGCTATGACGCAGGGTTTCGTTTTGCGCTTAACTTTGCGTTCGCTGATATCGAAATAATTAAGTAATTTTAAGCGAATATCGTCATTTGTTTTGCGATTAACGTTTTGACCATTACAGTAGATAGAAATATAATACGACGACAATGTAGATCTAAGTTGGCGCAAACCAGAGCGTAGAGAGAATTCTAAGTATGCCTTTTACATCTGGAAGACAAATGTCTTCTGTAAAGTAAATAGTTTATTTTACCTTAGTAAATTAATGTGAATTTACATAAAAAGAAACCGAGTACATCAAATAATTTTACGCTTCGATGGGACTTTTTATGTGCAACCGAACTAATTACTTGCCTCCAGTGCTTTCTTAATTAATATCGAAGCTTCCGTTTTGCACATAAAACGTTTTAACTGACTGTGAAATAATTCTTAAACCCGATTCACGTTGATAAATCATTCTTCCCTGCTTCGTACAAAATATGGAAATATTATTGTTATTTCTTATTGTTGAAACTATTATTGTAGAATGATATTAAAAGCAAACTAATGATAGCTGATAGAACGTACTGCATGTATTTGATAATTGATAGTGTCAAAGTTTGACGATTCAAAAGGGGAGCAACATCGAATAAAAAACACAACAGAATTTCTAAAAAAACATTTTACAACCATTTTAGAGCTCGTATCTCCAATTGTTTTCCATCGCATATTTCGTACATTCGTCAAAACGAAAAATCATTCGCCTTTTAATACTTCTATACCTTGACGAAGATTATGGTCGCACAATGATATTGCAAATTGGGATTCGGGCCGCTAATCGCGAAAATACCATGGCGAAAGAATAAACTAAAAGGCGAAAGTCAGAAAATGCTAGAGAAGCGGAAGCTCGTTCGGCACTAAAACTTGGCCGCATCGTAAAACGAATCTCGTCGACGTATAACGTCTGGGAAAGCATCACAGCGATAAAGACCACCTCCTACCGGATAGACGTTTGAAGGATTTTCGTAGACGCTTCTTATCCCTTTTTTAAAGAAGTCATTTTAATCGTCGTTCGATAACAACCGTGTCCAACGTGTGGTCTTTAAGACCAATCCGTGATCGTGCATAAAGACGCCGAAAATGAATATGCGAAGCAAAATACGCGTTAACTACCGTCTCCCATTTAATAATTTCCACGCTCCTTCCTGGAACATTCTGACACCAAAAACTCGCACTGCGTTCTTGGGAACCGGACAGGCCATTACCGCACGTAAAAAACTCAAAATTCGTGTTTAGGTTATTTACTGCAATTTGTTCTCTGTGTCTTTCGTGAGTTTCACGTAGCGATTGAGAGATACGGACTGATTTGAGAAATTGAATGAAGTACAGATGGTATCCTACTTTTTTGCCGTAAAAAGGTATTGGTATATTCTCTTCATTGTTTGTCGTGTTATACATAGGTGTGTGTGTGTATATATATATATATATTTATCTGTTATAAGGCAAGATAACAAAAAGGGAGATTGTGTAACAGGATACAATACAAATCGTAATTTACTCGCTAAAATTAAAAGAAATTTACAATTCAATGAATTCAATCCTTGAACGAAACAAGGAAAAATCATTCAAACCTGGAGTATAACCCAACACAATCTGCAACATTTATCGGAAGCTAGTGGAGAATTGCTGAGAAGAGTGAATAAACGACTGGTCAAAGAGCACGAGTTTAACGGAAAAAGTAAAATGGCAGTAAACGGAAGAATGAAGAACGATAGGAGGAAAAACCAGAACCGGTTAATGGAACTCGTAATGCTTACGCAACGCGTGCATATCAATTGTTGCACATTTTTAACCCGCCTACATGGCTCAAAATTTTATTTTTACTTGTCAAAGCTATTGAAGGTTTTTCGACACAGGATTAAAGATCAAACGTGGTAGTTTCCAATTGCTTCTGGCTATGTAAATGTACGTAAGATAAAACAGTCTATAAAAGAATGCTTCACTAGAATATTTGTAAAAGAAAACAGCAAACATGTAAACCTCAATTTTTGCGGTAGCGAATTATCGAATGTTTATTTTAAGTGTAGATGTTCTTAGATGTTGTAGAATGTTTAGATTAAGTGTAGAACTACCAATCTGTAACATATATATTTCTAAATACTCTGTACGTAAACAGTTGTTGATTACAGTAATATAACGAAGAAAGCTTAACTTAAATTTTGATTAATGGCACACATAAGGTATACATACATCCTTAAGGAACAGTTAACATCAATCTTGTAGAAAATAGGTACCTTCGTATTTTTAGCAAATATAAAAATAAAAAATTGGTCAAAATGACAGGTTTCGTAGTTCTAATACTAGAAAGGTACTTTGTTTTCTCTCACTGTCATTTCTAAAATGGTACTATAATTTCCAAAAACATTTCTTTTCGTAATAATTTATGAAAATGATATACAAATATGTCTTATAATTCCATAGAGTCAACGTTCGAATTAAATTTTAATTAAGAACTAACAATCGGTGATGTTAGGCATTATTATCGTTGAATAAAATTTTAATAATCGTCGCATAGAATTATTTGAAATTTTAGTTACGCATTATTTAGCTCCAGGATGTGTAGAAAACACAATCGTCAATTTTCATGAGTTTTGTTTCAATTTAGAACGCGAGGACTGTGAATAGTACGTGATGTTTAGAAATATATTTAATAATCTGGCCTATGCAATGTGCACCATTCGGTTATAATTTCTTCCAAGTCGTGTTTCTTATCTTATTGGTATCTGCATTAAACGTAACAATGTCCAATATTTTATACACGTGCGTGTTTGCATCTGACTTTTGTTTCTTGTTTATTATAAATCACAAATTCCACGTTAAAATTAGTTGAATTGATGCTACTTTAACTTTCCAATATAATTTAACATCAATTTTCTACGACATTATAGATTAGAATTTATAATTTAACCGAGTGATATATGATCTTAATAGAAATACAATTTAAATTTATAAATAAGTTAAACTTCAATTATTTAATTGGACCAATTCGTTCTAAAATATCTTCAACTATATGCGTCGTCGAGCAACGTCACTACAGAAGAGAGACTCTTTCTCCCTTTTAATGAATCCTTGATGTTTAATTTCTTTACAAACATCAATCAACAGAATCATTTACGCACGTACTCCTTGTCTTTCTATGTTCATCAACGAAGAAATACGACACTGTCTTGTTAGTATTAAACACTGTGTCGTTCTTTTTAAACAACGCCTCCAACGACACGTCGTTAAAGAAAAAGAAATTATATAGCCCATTGCCCGTGTCTTTCTCCGCGGAACGCGTGCCTTAATAAAACTGCTTCAAAAATATGGCAGTGGAAGAGAGAGAAAGGGGGAGAGAGAGAGAGAGAGAGAGAGAGAGAGAAGAGGAAAGGGGGTAAAAAGAAAGGGAGGAAAGAAAGAGTAAAACTGAAAAAGTCATAAAAGAAAATCAACTATAGTATCTCTAGCGTTTCACAGCTGTGAAGAGGAGAAAAGAGAGGAAAGATGGAACGGAAGAAGGGTCTCGCGTATCTCATTGCACTGAAAAGTCATGAAAACGAATCGTAAAGCCACGGGACAAGTCTGAGCGCTAAAACAGAACGCGAGATGTGCGGTGAATGTATTAGGCGTGTAAATTAATTCGATGTCTTTTTGAATAAAATTCAAATTTTCTTTACGGATTATGCGATATAGATACGTACAATTATTAAAATAGTTTCTAGAATTTCAAAGATAGAATTGAACATGCTACAGATCAATTTCTACGTTTAATTGTCTAATAAGCACAAAAATACAATCTTTTCATGCATGCTAATTTACATATCTATTGATATAAATCTGTTCTAATGAAGACTAATTAACTAATTAAAGAGTTATTTATTCGTTGGGATTAATTTCCATTATTACGACCAATCTATCACTGTCCTTTGAATATCGGTTTCATTGTAAACGGCCATTCTTAACCTTAATTACCAAATTCTTTTAATTACATATTCTTCGGTTCAAATTTTCTCCAAAGTGAAAATCACGTGAAAGCACCGCCATTATCGAAATTATTTAAAGAATCCTAATTCCTAGATATCTTGATCTTGGTTTCTATAAATAAATAGGTAAAAAGATACACAATCCTACCTAATTACAGTTTCATGATATCATCATTGGTAATACCATAAATATTAAACAATTTCCGTTTCCCTGGTGTACTTGGCTATCGTTGGATTAACCGATTTATCGAGCGGAAGAAGATCTCTCAATTAAACAAGTAAATGATAGATGAGCAAGGGAGACGAATAGTCTTGGCATCTTGGATTTAAAGAAAGAAAAGAAAGGATGCTTCTCAGTTATGGTATTTTAACTTCAGACCCTGCTCGTAATTACAAAGTCATAAAAACTCCATCGATGTTTGCGGGTTAAGATGAAACAGTTAAGTCACGAGAACATCGAAAAATGATCGGAAGAAGACAGAACTATTGGAGGAGTGACAGAGAAACCGAGATACCTGCGATTATATCTCGCTTCACAGTTCATGTTCCATTCATTTGTAGAGTGGCCCTTCTTCTCCCAACTGGCCATGGAGTGCCTCATAAAAGTTTGATTTATAACTGTACTCCTAATTTTCTTACCCACTGCGATATGTCAGATGCGCACATCTCATTTTAATTCGATCGTGTTGCTGAATTTTAGCAAAATTCTAAGAAATTGTAGCAGAGTATCTAACAATATTTTTCGAGTTTTAGACGAATTTTTCTTCTAGTAACGGACACCATAATATAATAGTACAGACTATAGTCTAGACTCACGTTCGAAGGCATATAATCAAATTGCAATTTTTTCAATGGATTATATAGTTTCATTCATAATGGCATCTCATATTCTAAAAGCTCTCGGCAATATTATAAATTACAAGCACCTACTCATTTCGCCAGATCTCATTTCAAAACATATTGTTCCATCAAGGTTGAAAATATAGAGGAATCGTTGTTAATAAGTGTGATCTCTTGTTTCGATTTTATACTAAAGATTTCCTCAAAGCGTTAAAATTCCTCCTCGCAATTGACGCGAAGGTCATTCGAATTGAATCATAGAAAAGTCATGAAACTCGTAGCAAAGTATCACTCAGCCAACTAAAATTTCCATCGTCATAATACCATTATAACCATACGAACATCCTATACTCAATCATCAAGTTATATTCAAGTTATTTGCAGCATCCACCGTGTCACGATCTTACCTTTCACTGCTTAGAAGAGGATTCAACTCGCAGTTACTTCGCCTTTTTCATTTTGTTTCGGTAATTCAGTAGCGGATGCTTAATCGAATTACCTGTGGCCTGTCTCCTGATAGCGAGTAATTAAAGAAGAGACAAGAATCGCGTCTGCGTTTTCCACTGGAATCAACCGGTCGCCATAACACTGCAGTGTATGAGTATGTAATTAGACATATAACATCACGAGGGATTTCTTATCTCCATGGCAACACTAAAAGTCGCATAAAAATAAATTGCTTTCGAGTGTTATGTCCCGTGTGTCAACGTACGACATAGTTTTAAAAGGAGTTTAATTCAGAAATGAAAAGGATTAATCGCGATGGTCCGTAAGCTGTGAACGTACCGAACGGTCGAATGGTTTCTGGACAAAGACTTTGATCCGACAATTGATCTAGGCAGATTTCAGGACCAGGGGAGGCTGCTCGTAAAGGAGATCTAAGGAGAAAAAGACACATCCAGGCACGTAGCTAAAATGGAAACGGCTACGGGCGGTTGTGGAGCGGTGGCTGGAAGTTTATCGTCTGCTGGTAAGTGCTTCGCGAATTCTCACTTCTACCCCGTTCGCGTCCTCCGTAAGGGGCAGGAAGACCATAAAATCAGCACGAATGCTTCAAATAATACCTATCCTAGCGAATCGCTGGTCACTTCGGCCACAGATTCAACCTCCCTCGTGATGTTTTTCATTTCTTTTTGTAATAAATGAACTACAGATATTTACTCATTTATGGCGGATGTAAAGATACAAGTGAGCATAGGATACGTGCAAGATGCAAAACTATACGAAATGTGTACAATAATATTTACAAAAGAAAGCAAACCTCTATTTAGGTTATTACTCTATTACCAGGTTATTGTTGCTCTATTTACGTTCGTAATAATATGAATTTTCGCAACAATCCTCGGTCTAGTAATAAATAATACTTGTTATCCGGAGATGCGATGTCTTACGTGTACGTATTCGTGCAACTGTAATGAGGATACATACGTTTGTAATTATCATCATCAAATGAAATTCTCATTTTACTCTCATTTGTAGAATAAGAGTTATTGCGAAACAGCGAGATCTATCATTTCGATTTGCCTTTTACTATTCCTACTTACGTGCTCTTATTATGTATCGCGTTCTCGATCATGCTTATTTAATTTTAAAAAGCACATATAGAACACCAACCTCTTAATTCACAACAAATGCTCGGTCATGTTTCCTGCCCGATATCTCTATGGCGGAATGAACGATTACTCGTTAAGAACATTGAAATTCTATATACATATGTATCTTGTTTCGAACATTATCGCTATTTTAAGCATTTTTAAGCTTCTACAGATAAGCGAATATATATATATATATATATATATATATATATATATATATATATTACAGGCCGAACAATTGTTTCCCATAATTACGAGTATTAGAAAAATATTCCTTCGGATGATTTTGTAAAAATGACAATACGCTAACAAAAAACCGATAAAAGATCAAGTAATATCAATTTATTCCTATCCACGGCATTCCTCAGCCTCGTCGAAGAGCCAGAGGCGCGTCCAATTTTCTACACGGTCTCCTTCGAAATCCTAACAACGAAGTAAAGAGGTGGCCTCGAGAAAGCGATCAACCACTCGCTTCGCTCGAATACCCTTTTGGTTTTACGTTTCCCTTGACATACAGACGCGATCGCAGTTCTTGCATTCTACTCACGATCCTTGGCTTGAAAAACCGAGCACAGAATTTCCTCTCGTTGACAAGGAAAGTTTTAACGATCTCTTGATCGCGGGTGGCCACTCGATTTCGTTCGGTCATAGAACTCGATTATCGTCCATGAGAAGATCGGTAGGAGGCGGTGTTCTTTTCATTAACGAGACGCGTATCCTGGGTGGACCTCGGTTGACTGTTGCTGGCCAAAGGTAGGCGCTCGACAGACGTCGTATTTCATAGAAGCCCGGTTGTATTTTCGCGCGTATGACTTTAACTGTCGATGCGGACTTCGCTTGTATTTCTTCTTAAGTTTTACTGACGTTAGGTCGACCGCTCCGGGCCGTAAACGTCAGTCCCCGCTAAAGCCCCGCACGGCTGCTTGTCAGGTTCCTTCTTTAACCTTCTTCTTCGCCTTTTTACACGTCCCCTGCCCGCCCACCGCCGGCTCCCACGTCGAGCCACTGCGTGCACGCTGTCTGCTTCAAGATCCCGAGAAATTGGCCGGTTTCGAGGTTCTCCACAGCCTGCTTAGCCAGAGTCTTAAAGAACCGCTCCTCTTCTCTTCTTCTTGCCGTCCACTCTTGCGGGGGCTAATTTCGTGGCGAGCGTCTCGTGGTTCTACATCCCGCGATTCCTCTCGCATCTACGTTTATTTAACCGTGCAAGGTGTCGACGAATCACGCAGCGATCGAACGATTCCCGCTGCGAATGACCTCATGATGAAAATCGTACGAAGCCATCGAACGTTTAGCGCCAGGCTCCTAGCCGCGGATGAGAAGAGACAGGTTTTCTTTCGAAAAAAGTTTCCTTTGCGGAAAGTTTTGTTGCGTTTTTTACTGCGAATATATCCTGCAATGGCCGAACCTCGATAACTCGAATCTCGAGGGAAGAACTAAAATCTTCGAGTTATGGAAATTTTGTCAACGAAAAGATTTAACCAACGAGAACGATTTAAAGAGGCTTGGTAGAAAGATCGGTACTTTATGCGTTGTGCAAAATTTAAGAAACACACATTCGATCATTACAAGGTCAATTATTTCTTTTCTGAGGACACTGATGCGAGGGTCAGCAATATGGTTGATTCTGATCTTTCGTTGTAAGGCGTATATCTGCATATATGTATACGTATTACATTATTTCGAGCTGTAGAAGCAGCACTGACTTCGACTTGCGACGGTCGAGCTTCTTCTAATTCGACTTACGAAGGTACAATAACAGTAACGTGGAAAATAATTCGAGATAGAGTAAGTTTATGTTACTTGTAAAAGTTTTCATAGCGGAGCGGAACGAAATGAGTAAAATTGTAGCCTTTTAAAGGTTTACGACGTGATAAAAGTTCGATTATCGAGATTCGATTCTATTTAGCAGAATCGCAAGAGGGTTATTTATCAAGAATTTCTATCAAATACCTATTTAAATGGGAAGGTTTAAGCCAACGCGACATTGGACAATAGCTGGAATGTTCAACCCTATTCTTTCCGCTCATTGAATCCTTCCGATGAATTCCGATCTTTCGATATTAAACAATCGAAAAATTGTGAAAGTCTCGATCAACGAATTAAGAAAAGAAGAATCTTTTATTTGGTGTCTCGGACTCGCTACAAAGTCCAAGTTCCTGAAATTTTGCATTTTCGTGAAATTTGATCTTCACGGGAGGGTAGGAGGGAGGGGGGGGAAGCCCGAGTCAAACCAACGCAACGCTGCAACATGGCGGTTTTGGGTTGACCGGAAGACGTCGATACCCATAACGTCTCGAGGCTTCATTAAGGATGCAATATAGCGTGGTTTTTGCCCAGCAAACGAAGGGAGCTTGGATACGCGCGAGAGAATGGTCGGTCGCTTTTAAAAAAGTTACGACGAGGTTTTATGGGGGTTTAATTGTAGCCCGCGACTGTGGTTAGAAAGTAGTAAAACTCCTTTTGCCAGCAGAGTCAGGCCTGTTACATTGCTTAACGCTCCCTGATTCTTAGCGCATGTACGTGGAAGACACAACGATGATGAGGATGAAGAAGAGCCGGCGTCGGCTCACGCACTTAGCTGCTGTTAATTATTGCTTTGTCTTGGGAATTGCGCCTCCATTTGTAGAGAATAGGGCCGACGATCGCCGTCAAGGTCTCACAACGTTTATCTCCGTTTTTCTTTCTTTCTTTCATTCCCTTTCTCTCACTATCCCCGCATTAATTACTCTGAACGAGTTGAATTCAATTTTCAGATTTGCCTTTTATTATACACCCGTCCCAATCTTTCTCTTAATTTGTTGGAGAATTTAAATAATCTATTTTTAATTCGACCAGGAGTCCTTTGAACTGATGAAGGGGTTGACTCTTTCAGATGTGAATACCAAGGAATGGTTCGATCCTTTGATAGTATGATAAGATAACGAAGAGTTTAGAATCAACAATTTAGAAAATAATCATTCCTTTATCGCGAAGATGTTTTACGTGTCTCGTATGAGATACAAGAAATACGTACTTCCGATTGTTTAAAAGAAACGAATACCTCAGAAACCTGCAAACACTCGATTCAAAGATCATTGTCGGCGAGAAAAATATATTATCTCATAAACTATTATTGGTGCACATATATATATTGTTTAATAAACTATTAATTCGATAAAGATACATTAGCTTCAAAATTTTGGTTTAGATTTCGCTACCAACTTTTTAAACAACCTAATAGTACTATTGGTGCCTTTTATGTTATATAGGTGGACACTTACATTGGGGTACATGGAATTTTCGAATTAATGGTAAATTAATGATTAGCAGCAATATTTGCTAGTTTTTTATAGAGTCAGCGAATTACGAATATAAATTCTATCAAAATATTAATTTACAACTAAATTACAATTCGTCAATATATATATATATATCTGTACGTATTTGCAATATAATATCAATATATAATTTGCAATAGTCTTCGTGTCAGTAGAAGGATCTTTCTTGCCTGGCTTATCATTCAGAGAATCAAACAATTTGAAGTTAAAAAGCTTTTTAAACAACGCGATGATTCCACAAGTTTCGAAGGTTACGACTGAAAATTTATTGCAGATTAACTTTTAAAAAGTAACTTCATCGTGTCATAATATTTTATTGTTATAGGTACATTCTACCATAGTTGTAACGACGATAAAAGATAAAATATCTGTAAATCTTCTTTTTCGTACAGTGGGACTGAATAACGTTCTGTCAAAGAAAAGCACATGTCAGGATACTTTTTAGCGTACATAACAATTGCAAATATATTGCTTCGTGTGTCTTTAAATAACAGATACTTATCTGAAAGTCGTATTACTCACCAGTAGTAAACTTCATGACCATACAACAGAACCTTCAGATAACAATGTTTCTTGCCATTATTCATTAAATTAATTCATTCTTGATAAATTATAATTTATTTACATAAGAATGTTTATGCCCAAGTATCAGAGATTAACAAACCTTGAAGCAAGAATAATTCCTATATCGCGCGATAAATAGACAAAGTGTTGTACGATATTTAAATATATCTATTCGAGATTAAATTCATATAAATAGTTTCCAAAAATAAACGTATAATAATTAATTACAAGTGATTTACAATATCAATCTTTTATCGCTGCCAACTATTTAGCACGGAACAACTGGCGCGATCGTTTCCATTCCTTCTTAGGAATATAGGTAATTCAACACGTGTAATTTGAAACTAATTTTTATTGCACCTATAAATTATATTTCAATAATCCACGACAAGGAACGCAATCAGGATTTTTGCTTTTTCTTACGAGTTGTACAATCAAGCAGTTTCCCCTTTCATAGCTCGTTAAAGTGTTGAAATATTTCGAAAGTTTAATGTTTTTAACCGAAGAAATATCATGGAACATAATTTCAGCAATAAATTTTCGTGAAAAAAAAGAAAACTATATTTCATAAACGTGCGATGTCTGGCATTGATCGCTCTTTGTGTTTCGCAAGAAGAAAGATGTTACAAGAAGATCATTCCTATATCGTATGTCTATTTAACTTAATATTTTTATGAATGTAAGTAAAGAAATAAATAAATAAATATTTAATATTAACCGTTATAGAGCATATTTTACTTTGAACACGTTATATATTTTTATATGCCACGTACGTATATTCCGCATATCCAAGCATCTTAAAATTTTTTATAATCGCGGAAGCATTTACAAGCCTGTCATTGACAAAAATGAAAAATTTTAACTGTACAGGTTCAAATTATTTTTACGTCTTCCAAAAGCCATATTCTTCTCATCAGCTACCAGTCCTTATTCATCAGTTATCAGATTTTTACCGAACATTCGCAGCATGATATTTAACGCTTTTGTAATTCTTTGATGGAAAGATTTTCGCCTCTGACGCGACTCGACCCAACAAAAGACGAAAAGATTTAACGCACAGTCGTATATCAAATTAAAAAGCGATCCTAAGGCATTCGACGATCGTAATGAATATTTTGTAACATCTAAGGTATTCATCAATGAACGGGGCATAAATCTGTGCGTTTTTACTATCCGTGCGCGAAAAAGATATGCGCTCACAGTCAGCGGTTTTGTCTTGTAATGTGCACAGAACGATTAGATCTTTATTGTCGTACACTTATATCAGGTAAAATATATAAGCCGTTTCGTCGGCTATAGCGCCGCGCGTCGATAACCCTTTAACGCGTTTACAGGATATTTTCTACACGTCCAGTTGTAAATCTTCAGTACGCTTATTTAAATTATAAGAGAGAATTTATGCGAGCAATAAAGTTTTCCTTCGCCGAGATCGATGTTATCGCAGAAATACAGTTTTCAGATACCGTTTACTAGTTTCGATTTTCAACGAAAGTTTATCGAATTTGATGGTTTTGAAACAATTTTCAGCATCGTGAAATTATTAACTGATCGAGTCTAGAGACGTAAGAATCATTCGATACCTGTTAGATCATTATTTATAACATTATTTGTACATTATTTATAATCACCTATGACTGAAATTCACCTAAAAGTACAGCTTTCATCCGTCGTAATGTTTGCCTATGCTATCTCGAATTAAAATTTCCCAATAAAAGCTTCTAACTTTTACAAAAATTCAGATATCATAACCATTACGCGTGCATCTCGAACTAGATATTGATAATACGAGCAATTTTCATTTCACATTCGTTTAAATATTTATAGAACATGGATAACATCGTCGTTATATCGCGCGAAAACATTCTATCCTATCCTAGTATTCATTTTTCAAAACAGCATTACAATATTCGATTAATAAAATGTGTACACTTTAATGTACGTACGAAGAAATATAGAAGCCTTAAAAAAAAAAAGAAAAGAAAGCAATAAAAGCTCATCGATCATGATATTCGATCAGAATTACAAGCATATCGCGGCTGAGAGGGTTACTTCTGTTTTCTGCAGCTGGCAGCGTCAATGTTATCGGACAGGTCTCTCAGAACGAATTTAACGACGGTCGTAAACGCGGTTTGCTTTACAACTCGCGGTATTTTTTCCTCTCCTTTCTCCCTTGCTTCGCTTCCTCTGTCCGTCTTCCCGTTCTTTCCTCTCTATCCGTCACCGCGAAGTCGTAAGCGAGGCGCACCCCTGACTCCAACTTATTTTACTCCGGCTGCAGTAAACTAGCAGAGTTTATGTGACAGACACTAGCAAAGTCGAAATCGTCTCGCGAATCACGAAACAAACACTATGCCCGCGAGGATACGCCAGCACTCGCGGGCCCCGTGTCTTTGGCCCGCTCGTAAACGCCTCGGACAATTCAAATCGGCAATGAAAAGAATCGTCCCTGTGGACAAACCTTTACAAACGTATTGTTCATTGATCTGTTCTGTGTGCAAAAAAGTACAATGATGATTGAACCCTGTCGTAGAATTCGAGACGATCAATTTCTTTCTTTTTGAAATATTTTTTAATAATAATAAAATTATTCTACTGGCAAGGGGATTCGTTTTATCTACCGAAATATCATATCGATACTTCGCTGTAAATATTTTTACGTGTCGTCTGCGTGCATTGTACGCATTTTTGCATCTTTAAATTGCCCATAAATTCAGTCTATACGTATGTACGTACATGTAACCATAACTACAGTAATGATTTCATAACGATAGCACAGTCACATTTTGAGGAAATATTTCCACAAACGTAAAATGAATTTTGCAGAGGTGAATTTTTAGATAATTTTCTTTGCGGTCCTTTGTGGTTTATGGTTGTCTATAGTTGTGTTTGTTCTTGATTAGACGAGAAGAAAGGGGAGCGTAAATATGTTGTTTGGAATACCAAAGAAGGAATATGGCAGACGGAAGGAGATGAAAATACTGAAAAATTATTCGACGAGATTCTTAGTTAATCCGAAAAAGCTCTCGTTACCAAGAAAATTAAAATAATATCAAGTATCTTTATCTTTCTTCATAATGGTCTAACGTATCGTAACGTATAGAAATTCTGCATCCAATAACATTTACGTACAACTTATTCTCGCATTCGCAAAATAAATAATAAGCCCGAACAAACTGCTTCGTAAATACAATGGCCATAGAAGAACGGATAAAAGCTTGCCCTGAATTCGGTATTATCAACAGAAACACGGAAAGAAATCTGCTTTCGTTTCCTAGTTACGACACCCAGATCGTTGCCTTCATATAATCCCTGAAAATGCCAGTCCTGCTATATCTTTTATAGTCTTGAATTTATTGACTCTATTCCCTCTTTAAAACAAAGCATCAATGTCATCTATAAAGGAGATAAGATTGACCTACCGTATCAGTTCGCGAAATCTTTCAGTGAAATAGCTGTGTTAAAGATTTAAACTTGGCCAGCATCCAACGGTACTCTCGTCTGACGCACATGATTCACCGTTTCTATGGCGGACGCAACATCACCGTGACTTCTCTTGTTAGATTTCTTTCACTATCACACAATCTAAATCACGATAAATTATCACGAGTACTAACAATTTTTAAGCATTCGCTAAATCGTATTTCTATAATATAACAGATATATGTAACGGTGTATGTACCTGTGTATGTGAAACACGTTTGATTGCTGATTTAACTTGTTAAACTTTAGCGGGTTTGGAATAAAGCGTCCGCTGCTTTTTCTGATAAAACGAACGGGGCTGATATAAACGAATTTTATGCAGTACAGGAATTACAAGAAATATTTACGTATGCTCTTATCTTCCAACGAAACCTTTTTATATCAGATTCTACATTTCACTTGCGTAGCATCAAATTTTTGTAGTCGCCTTACTAAATGATATTCTTGATGTACGAATTGAAGTTACA
The DNA here is from genome assembly GCA_014737475.1 of Bombus confusus. Taxonomy (NCBI): domain Eukaryota; kingdom Metazoa; phylum Arthropoda; class Insecta; order Hymenoptera; family Apidae; genus Bombus; species Bombus confusus. The sequence goes on from JACXIV010000100.1 coordinate 944,685, forward strand.
TAGCCAAAACTGGGAAAAATCACCAAACTGCATGATTATTTAAGTAACATACGTACATATAGAAACAATAACGTATATGAAGAATCATCAACAACTGACAAGTATTTCACCCCATCGTGGAACACGAATATTCCACCGAGATGCACTAAGAGACTAAGGAAACAGAAGGATTAACTAAGAATCTCGGTAAAGTGGGGATGATCGTCCAAGGAAGGGTAGTCAAGAGCACTCGTAAATTTGATTCTTTATGGTGTTGTCATCGTTAAAACTGAGTCCGCACCTTTAAGTTGCCGCGTTAGCAGAGGTTCATTTGGAGCGGCCGCTTTGATGAAATTGGTCAGAAGCATCCGTCGTCCCGGTTCGAAAATTCTCGCTATAAACTGTGCATATATATATATATATATACATATACATTTGCTCGCAGTTTGGTCTCGTTTCGTTCCGCAGTCGAAAGTTGTCTTCGCGATCGCTTCGCTGCTGGTCTCGATAAATTCCAATTACGAGACGCTATTTCATCGAGTTGAAACAAAAAATTGTATCTAAATATCCGCGTATACATGTATTATTGATTTGGAAAAAATGAAAAAAAGGAAAAAGATAACGTTAATGCGACTGTAAACCCTGCCATTAAAAAGAAGTACTTTAATTTCAATAAATTTAACATTTCTTAAAATGATGATAGTTTCCTTAACAAATGACGAAGAAAAAAATACGTAGTTCCATTCTGAAACGAATGACGTCGACAAGTTTTGTCTCATAGTTAGAGGGGCAAGCTTTACTGTCTTATGGAATAAGTCTCTTATATCTATTAAAAATTAAGATCGATGAATTTCTTTTATTTCTATTATGAGAAGGTTTATGATTTTTGTCTGATACAAAGTCGGTCAAATATATTAAAATAAATAAGTTCGTAATTAGAGTATGTGCTATGTAGTTCTTGCCATTTCAAACTGTTAGAGCCTGAAGAAAATTTAACAGATGAAACCAGAACATTAGAAAACTTTTCAAATACTTGTGCATCAGAACCGTGATAGAAGACGCGTTCACATTTTAATAAACTCTTCGATAAAGTACTACGTTCGATGCTGGCACACGTGTCTGGCACATACACAGGACTCTACGCTACCATCCGGCAGAATTTGTCTAAATTCAGAAGGTGTAATAAAACAATGTTGAAGAAATACGCGAGTTTCAACGACGATCGTGGAAATTGTCGAGGAAGTAAGTTCCATAGACGGTGGACGTAAAATCAAGACGAAGGAGAAAGGAACGGAAGAAGGAAACATAAAGGAACCGAGAAATACTTTGCTGGTCTAAGCGATGCGGTCTGACTGGCTCTCGAATGGAAGGGCATTTTATAGGTTAGAATCAGTTTTATGTGTGCCGGATTTGCGATTACGACTTCGGCTTCGAACGATCTAGACGAAATAAGGGTGTGAGAGGAAAGGAGGCAGTAGAACAAGAGGAAGACAGAAAACGTTTTATGTTCTAAAACGAAAACTTATCCCTCTGCAAGTTTCCGCCGGAAATTCCTACTAGTTTCGTTCTTCGCAATTTTGTCGCTGTTTCATAACCGTTTTGATACTGATCTGATTTATACGAGCACAATTGATTTTTTTACCAAGCGTATACCAAACGTACGTTCAAATTACGATCGTTTTCTACAAATAAACGAATTTTGCAAGACTAATCGTATTTCTTTGCGATTAACAAAATTTACTTCGCGTTCTTTTAAATTTCTGCGTATTTGCTAACATCCCTTTCTTAATCTGGTCCATTACATTGCATTGTATTAATGTAGTACGTTTCAACACAAAATAGAAACTCTTCAAATATATATAACAATTGATATTAATAACTAATAACGAAAAAACTCTGTAAAGGAGACTTACCGAGGCTACGTTGAATGCTCTGGAGCACCATCCGGGCTCGGTGGTATTCTCGTGCCTGGTATATGAGCATTCTCAGGCCGCAAAAACGGTCTGTAGTGGACAGGATTCGGAGGTGGTACAACCCCTATGTAAGGCACGTGGCCCTCGTAAGTTGGCGGTCCTGTTGGAGGTGCCGTAGGCGCAGTGCATGCTGCGGTGCAACGGAACGATCGACTAGGCTGGGTCATCCTGACTGCTTTCCAGAAGTGCATATTTCGAATTTCGTTGCTAGCTATTAAAGAAAACAAACAAATTGAAAATTGGATATCTGCGGTATTCGTTATACGTACAATTGTCTAACCCTGCCACTTCCTTCGGATCATTATCGACATAATCGTCATTTTCTAACGTACTTCGGAAAAATTTCTGCCGAAATATGGAAGAGATTATTATTGATATTTGCGACTTTAAGACAAAACGTTAAATGTTGCTTTATCCGTTGGAGCGAGAGTGAAACCAGGACATAACGATTCTAAAACCGTAGCAGGATTAAAGCTAAGTGAAATTTATGAGATATCTAATTTTACCAATGTTTATTGGACAAGAGTGATATTCCATCAATGGTAAATAATTACTGCAGACCGATCGATCATTGCTAATATTTTCGAAAAGCTTTCATTGCTTTTAAAATAACTTTATTTGATTTTCATATAACTTTGTACTTATTTTTGTATTTTTTCTGTTCGCTGAATAAATGTATCACTTCAGTTTGCTCAGAACTGGATCTCTCCCACGTATAGAATTCTATAAAAATTATTCTCACTTTTTATTTCTCATATCTTTTCAAAGACAAAGTACAATTTTACAATGGAATCGTAATATCAAGAAAAAATTTAATATTTTATAATGCAGCCGTAAAATACTATCGAAATTGTTCAATAAAATTGTTCTTAACTACACCTTTCTCGTACCGAGAGTGTTGACGTTGACACCATGAACTGTTGCCCTCGTCAGAGATTCACGCAAGTTCTCTCTACTCTACTTCGAATTACAGTGCGAAGAAAAGTATCGCGTTACACAATTCATCGTATTAGAGATTAAGGCCAAAAGAAAATTTGATCAGAATAAGAAAAGGCTACTCTATCGAAGAAACTAAGCTACCCAATTATAGAGGGAGGCAGTAAAATTTGGAAAGGCGCAAAATTACATAGAGTGCGCTTTATATTACTTATAACCAATAAATTCGGTATTTTTTGTAATGAAGTTGTACACGTACATATATCATATGCGACATATGTGTTACATACAGGCACGAATATTCAGAGATAATAAAATTGGTAAAGATATGAGAATCCATTTTGAAAATGAGCAATTATTCAGAGAAATACGCGTGAATAAAAGAACTCCTATAGCATCGTCTTTCTTTCTTCGAGTCTGTCTTTTCTGACTATCATAGCAGACTTCAGTCGAATAAAGACGATTCGACAATCTTATTTTGTGAATATCTAATAGGCAAATAAAGCAACACCGTGTTTCTTAAACGTCTGCCGACAAAATGGATCGGAGAGAGACACCAGTGTGAAATAGACGGGAACCGCTTTCACCATTCAAGCTGTTCTCGACACAATAGAGCTTGGGCAAGGAGAGATCATCCCTAAAGGGTCTAAAGGGGATTCTAACAACTGTGCACCCTGAATTCGAACGGGTTATAACCAATAGGAATCCACCCATTCGTGCATCAAGATGGCCGGTACTCGAGGCGTGGTTTTCACAACAGCCTACATGCACGGAGCAACTCCGGAAGAACCTATCACCCCATGGCACAAACACGACGACCACAGTGCCACTTGCTGGATTTCGTGCTACCGTTCTACCACTTAATTACTGCTATTTCTGTTTCATTATTGCCAACTCTCGCGTTAGCTGAATTAATCAACAACGTTCTGACGTTTCTACTGTACTTTGCGATTCGTTCCAGAATAGAAAACGATAACGGGGGGTTCAACGCGTCTACGTAATATCCGTTAGCAGGTGAATTTTTCTTGATTTTCTCATCTTAACCTGTTAAGGGCCAACGCCGCGTTTCTAATTTCCATTTGATCGATTCACATTGCCCATTGAACTCTCATTGTGATTATGAAATGTAATTTGAAGAATTTGCTTGATTAATACTATCTTCATCGCTGTTCAAACTGCTTTTGTTCGACGTATCCACTTAGCAAGAATTTTTCTTCTGGTTTTATATCATTAACAAAAAATACCTTGTAATTCTACCTTGCACCGAACCTGCTCCTGCAATGTGTGCAAACGCGATATTAAAATAATTTAACTTTAATTTAGTTGGTAATTACTATTTCGAAAAAGACGTGGTTTCGATGACTGGCCAACTAGTATGAGTGAAAATAGGAACGCGTGCAGTAACGCAATTATAATTGAAAATTATCTGCAAGTTATTACTTTGATTATTCATTTAATAGATTGTAACCTCCATTTTTATAAATCAAGCGTATATTTCAAAGATGAGTAAGAACCTCTTATTTGGAAGAACTAGAGACTTTTAAAAGGTTCATCGGTTTACCCTTTAAAGAAAGAAACAGGATTGCATTTGGGAGAAAGAATTGATTGTAACCACGTAACCGAGAAGTTGAAAGCTGAACCGCAGATTGCGTGCACCGAGACGAAAAAGACCTTGAATCGCATCGTACATCTCATTCGCGTGATGTTAGCCTTAATTTGGTATAAATATACACACGCGTGCGGGCACACGCACATTCTTGTCACGGTGCAAGCGTAGTCCGCATCGTTTTCAAATTTTACATAAGTAGAATATTTTCAGCTTGTGAAAATGAAATATCCGTTCCTGTGTTTAAACGTACAGATAAGAAAAAGAGTTCAGAACTATAAGAGGACATAGGTATATGTACCATACAGCAAATAGCGGTAAAGATTCGTGTTTTTAAAACTGCAAACAATTATTCGTTTTCATGAACATCGACACAATTTTTCGTCTGACCGCTCTTCCGTCTTTTACGACTACAGAAGATTTTTGTAAAATAAACAATACCCGTTTCATACGCGTTCGTACCCATTCTTATTCCGATCGAACTAAATCGTCGAGCAGTTGTTTCAATAATGCAAATAATTTCCATCGACTTTATTAACGCTTCCATAAACACTGACGCCGACCCGAGAATCGAAGTGATATCGTAACTATATAAAATATGTACTATTTCTGAGCATGATAATTTTTGCCATTACATTGTACAGTGTAACGCTATTAGCGTTGATAACTTGAGACAAAATTGGGACATTTGGTCGAAGAGGAGAGTGTTCAAGATGAAGTTTCGCCATTCCTTGCCCCCCTTCTCTTTTCCAGGCATCGGTGCTTCGTTCGATATCGAATGATTTATTTCGAGGTTCCAGTCGGCCAGATGAATCTGACGTGTTCGAAAGCCGTACATAAAAAGGCTGCTCCATTCGTAAATTATATTTAATAGCGTGGCTTCGCATGCACGGTCGCTGGTTAATTCCGTTCTGGCGTCGCGACTGTCGCCCTCTTATCGTTCGTCATTTGATTCGATACGTGCTCGAGCCACGATAATTCATAATTTAGTCCTCGATGAAAAATTATCGGTCGGCTGTCCGAGAATGGTGATTTAATGTCACCAGAAGGAATTGTAATTCTAGCATACGCTCTCTAATTACGTGTCAGACATACCCTATTAATACTTATCAACCTGCCGCCTCTTCTGATACATGCTTCGAAACATTGTTCAATAACGAGCAACATATACAATGTATAGGCAGATTCTCTCGCTGGAAACCTCGAAAAACGCCGCTGATCGGACATTGTTGCGACGTCACAAGTGGCAGCGTGTCATTTTCACTTCTCGCGTATTTATACATGCAGTGAAGCGTAATTAGGCGGATAATGGCGGTGACATCGCCTTTTAGGGAACGACTTTAGTAAGAGAATCATCCTGCATTCCGTTTTACGTGTTCTTTCATTAAACATTTTTTAAGCAAATCAATCTTTCCCGAAACATACAAAGGTCAACTTATAATTTCAACCGAGTCGCTGATAATCTGTTGTAATGTTTATCGTTCGATACGATTGCAACAGAGGATCTGACAGAAGAAGGAGCTTCTATTGAATAGATCAAATCGACAAACAGCCGGAAATGAGTGTTACGGAAGTATAGAGAATTTATAATAGCTTTGAAAAAAAAAAAAAAAAAATAGAATCGAATAGTAGCAAATGCGAAATGTTATCAAATCTGTTCTTTTACGTTCAGTTCTAACGTTGCAAACTTGTAAAAATTCGCGAATAAGCACTGACCTTGTAACGGATATGCGTTGTCACGTTCTATGCGAAACATGCTGGTTCACGGCCGAAAAAGAGAGTAGAAATATCGCTGAGCGCTTTCGAAAATAGGATTCGCAGCTGCACCCGCGCGTTTGCAACGGCTTGCAGTAATTGCCATAACTTCCGGTAATACTAACAATCGCGTGGCGTTACTAAAGTGCGATTCGTCGTGAACAGTAGCACCACTCTAAATATAATGTATCGATAAACGAAGGTTTTTCTTTTCTTTCCCTTCGTCCACGGTTGTGTTATTGTTTATAACTAGCTATACTAGTTATCGTCACGTGGCCCGGTGCGTCACATTGACAAGTTCCAAGGATCACATGCTGTTTCTTCATACAATATAACATTGATTTTTATCTTTACCTTGAATTTTTTAGTGGAGGATAAGTATGAGAATATATACAGACAAATAAGCTTCGCTTAAAGAAATTATCAATTAATAGTTCAAACATTGTACCTTGATAAATCATGAATTAACCAAACGATAAACGTCTTCTTTACAAAAGCATTTGGCAAACTGTGTTTTTGATAATTAACACAGTCAACCGCGCGTGCCAGAGCGAGCTATACGTTTCTCAGCGCACTGGACAAGCCAACCTATTTCAAGTAACGAGGTAACTACTTGAGAAACAAAGAAGTCTCAAAATTACTATGTTTTTGATAATTAATAACAGAACGATGTTTCTCGGAGGCTGGAAAGAGCTTGACCGGGTTAAAACCTGCCGTAACAAATTTCTGCCTGAACTACACCTTTTTAATTACATTTATGAAACTATAAATTTGCATAAATATCCGCAGTCTATTTATTACTGTGTACATAGCCATGTTTACTGTTCCATAAAGTGAAACTCTAGTATTATTCATAATTTGTGATTCATGAATTGTACAACTTCGCAAATAATATTATTTTAACTTCGCAAGAGGATCCTGATAATGTTACTACTAATATTATTAGAAGCATCTGCTGTACACGCTGTGTAGAAACAAATTCAACCGCGTCTAGCGAGTGTTACTATTTGTAATCGTATAGCTGTGAAACGTCTCGAAGCTTTGAATTAACTATCGGTCATTGGCGTCGTCGAACATTTACGATTCAATGGTTAATTAGTTGTTCCGCGCACAGTGTATCCAACCGTATAGATGTTTTACACGCGACTATTAAACCATTTGTATAAATAGCCGAGTTGGGCGATTTATCACGATGCAGGAGAGAATTACGCGCTCTTTTCTGCCATTTTTAACTCATATTCGATTTACGAAATGAGGTCGAATATTTCAAAGAAATAAATTTTCCGATCTTTCTACGAGGTTCCAGTTTACCGTGCACTTCCATTTCAATCACCCATCTTTGAAATCTGTTTTCTACCGTAGCATAGTTGGGCCTTGATTTTTTTCAACTGATTAGTTACAGAAAAAACAGGATAATAAAAAATGACGACTGCAATTTTGATTGCGTTTCATAAAAAAGAAAAAAGAAAAATGAGGATCTATTGCAGATTATGACATAGATATATGTCTTCTTCTTAAAAATATTCTGAAAATATATGGTACTAATTTCATTATGATAAGTTATGCGCCAATAAAAACATTAAAACAACGAAATAAAACTGTAAGTAGAGGTAGCAGTGACCGGTTGCATCACACGAAACTATCCTTTCAGGTTGTTCATCGAAGTTGCAATAGCCGAAGTCGGCACGAAATGGCTGAAAACTTGTCATATTATTCGAAAGTCTTTCAAAGTTGAGGCGGTTCAAACGGCCACTTTACGACAGGGTACCGACGCCGCACAATACCGGCCCTCTTAGTTTTACATATCGTAAAGTGCGTGCACGAGCTAAAGAATGCATATAAATCGGCTCGCCTGCTGTTATGTCTCCGGCGTGCAAAAGCCCGTTTACCATTTTATGCCTTCGGGTCATTTAAACCTCCTCTCGTTCGTTTCGTCACTACCCCTCCTTTGCTTCTCTCCTTTTCTATCGCGAACTCTCCTTGAAATTCAGAGAAAAAGGAAATCCCAAAACTTATCATTTTCGGGGCGAAAATGAGGAACTCGACGAAGTGACTCGAGAAGCGAGTACGTTCTTTGAAAAACGTCAATTCTATATTTGTAATAATTCGTTCGTAAAATCCAGCTGTCATATTTTATCCAAATGTACGATATCGTTTTTTGCGGTAGATATTCTATGCAAATAAACGCTGCACGTGTCTTTAAAATGGTTACAAGGCGTACGCCTGGACTGCGTATCTTTGAAACGGTTAAAAGGCGCATGCCTCGACTACGTGTCGGATATATACCACTTTATACTTAAAGAAATAAGTAACGAGAAACTGATTTTTTAAACAGTAGCAAAGATTTCTGCAAAGTTGGCGACGAATCTCTTCAACCTAACTGTAATCTTCAGAATTATGCGATTTAATTACCTCTGCTTTTCTGCCAAAAAATAAATTATTCACTTCCATAGGTTTATTCATCGCGCAGCGGTAACATAACAAATAACAGGAGATTCCAAGGTAAATTTTAAAAAGTGATGCTTGTCACGTTACATTTTCTGTAGATGTTTTCCAATTTTCAAGTTGATCTTTGTGATTTCTGAATCGACTACTAACATAAGGTTTTTCTTTCTTCTTACAACTTACTTTTTTATCTTGTTGCTCTTACGTTCACTTCCTTATTTTCTCTTTAAAATTTACGCTATTGCTATGTTACAGGTTGTTACGACTAAAGTTAATTAAAGAGACCAAGAAGGAAGAGAGCGTTGAACGACATGGTGACATTCACCTTTCCCACCTAAGCTCTTGCCTTCAACAGCTTTAATTTCGCAGAAGATGGTTTTGTATTTTATCTGAATTGCTTTTTCTTTTCTCGAAGACTGATTTTACGATAGCGCACATATCTTATTTTTTTCGCAATTTACGGAACGAGACTTCTCAACCACTCGAGCTCGTATCTTTCATGAAGGATAGCAAAGGAGAAGCAAACTGTATTACTGTAGGAAGAAATTTCGATGAGTAACGATGACCATTCTCCAACCACAGCGAACGCTCAACGACGTATAAACATAGTGATCTTTCGTATAGAACGATTATTCGATGATACTTAACTACAGTCACTCTTAATAACATAAGGGCTAATGGTGGTCACGTGAAATTCGCTGGAAAGATCGTATCGATCTACAGAGGAGTGCAAAAATTTCCGACCGTATAGAGATTCGACGATTTATGCTTCGAAAGTGACATTAATTTTATTAAATCAAACAAAATAAAAATCAGAAACTTAATGATGCAAAAATGTACAGAGTCGGCAAAAAAACTTACTAGGGTAATTAACATACGTTTCATTAAAGAAGAATGAAAACGATCGCAGATTGTAGCAGTTTAAGGCCACAGAAAAAATAATTTCGTCGGTGGGATTCGTTACAAGGATAGAAACTTTAGACTTCCCCAATAAGTTGATCAGCATATCCATTTCATTAATCATTCGTCGGTGGTAATTAAAATAAACTAATAATCGGCAAAGCAAATGTTGTTCATCTTTAATTGCAAGCAACATCGCGTACACGTGTAATACGTACACGCGGCACAATAGCTAAAATTAATTAGTATTCGGCGGACGCACAGATCATTATCAATAGGTATGTGCGTATCGGTAGCAGGAATCATTATCTCTTAACGCATCGTGTATATTGTTCCCGGCCGGAAGATGGATAAAACACGTATCGTTATGGGCTTCACGTACGTTGTACGCGGTCTAGAAAAGAAGATGCACCGATGATCACCCTATGAAACTACATATAAGGAAGCATCAATATCGATTAATTAGTGCCGCTTGTTGAGGAATCGTCTAAAGACGCGTTTAAATCAAGCGAGCGAATGCTCGTTCTTTCCTTTCTTTAGAAAAATCCAGGCGTAAACGAAAAATCCTTTATCGTTCTGCGATTGTTTGCCTAGTCAGAAATCGAACGTGTAAAAGAATATTCTGAAAATGTTTGTTCGATAGTTTCAACTGCGCAATAGTTTCCTCGTTTCATGGAGCATTAATAGCAAATGTTTGTTCAAATACTGCTTAAATTTACATTACTCGTTCGATATACATAGGTATACAAACACTAACCAGATATTATGCCTCGGTAACTTTGTATGTTTTTTTTTTTTCTTCTTATAATTAACACAGGAAATTCATAATAAGATAATTATGGTGTAATTCTTTAATAAATCAAGCATTTTTCATCTACTTGAAGAAGTCTCTACCTATAGATAGAGACTTTTAACAAGACGATTCTTGTATCATTTCTGAAGATAAACGCAATTACAGCACAAGTATGAATACTATAAATACTAACTTTTATATTTCGTGCTATTAATACCTTCTATCCTACCTGAATTGAAATGTCTTCCCACAAAGAGTCAACTAGCAACAAAATGTAGAAATTCGTGTTCAATCTAATTTCCTAAACACGTCGAATCGTTTGAAATTGTTCTGCAAAATTCTATTTCTAACAATCGATTCGATCGTATAGATATCGTCAAAAAAAATTTTATTAGCAGAAAAGACGAGAGTTTTTCGAAAGAAGGTCTTGTGAAAATATCCGATAGGCAGTTAAAAGTTACCAACAATAAAGACGATAAAAATATTTTTATAATATACATTATTTAATAAAATACCAATCGCACGAGAGATACATCGCTTGCACATCTTTCTGAAGCTTCGCTACCAACTTTTTTCGAACAACCGGTACTAGCATTATTTGATTCGCGTCAGATTAAAAGTAGCACATACCTCGTAAACGGATATTTAATCATCGAGTTAGACGTTAAAACATAAATCTTGTATATGATAAGCGACGTGTTAATCGTCAAATTTATTAAGCAGTCTCTGAATAACTTGTTCGGCCGAATAAGAGAAATCGAACTGCTGTGAAATGGGTTACAGCTTGATTTACAATCTCATTTGATACGATTTCATTTCTCGATAGCTGGATACCGTATATTAAAGTAAAAAACAACGAATGTAAGATTTCGCTTTGAGATATTATTTCCCTAACTACCTATGATGTTATCTTATATCTAAACTTATTTTTCGATCAATTTTCAAATTCAAATAGAGATAACGTTAAATTGCGAAAAATGAAAATATTAAACTGTTTTAGAATTGAAGAAATCTACTTTAGAAAACATGAACAACTGTACATGACAATAAAAATATTTTCCTTTTGTACAAAAAACACATAAAATTTTTACCAATTTGACGACCTTTCTTCAAGCAAATAAGATAAACAATCGCCCGTAATTTTACGTAGAATCTAGAATTTCTTTTCCTGGTCAAACGATTCCAACGATTCGCTGTTTCTAACGACGTTTTTATCGTATAAATAATCGATATCGAAAAAGTTCGCTAATATTGCAGACTGCTCAGAGAAGAAAAAACGATAATAATGAATTGGTTATAAAACTCAACGAACAACTGATAACACAGCAACTGATATATGCGGATACTGACTCCAGGCGTTCTATCTTCGCATAATTACAGCCTTATTACGCAAACTGCGCCGATGCACGCACAGCTATATAGCACGGGATGGTGTGGGAATCACGCTACCACGGCTGAGAAATAGATACAGTTTTGCAAACGCAACGTGTAAAAAATCACAGTTGTAAAAATGTTAGCGTCATTCATGACTTGTGTTATTATAATCAAATCGATCATGAGAATGTCTATGCAAATTTATATCTTTTTATTTATATTTTATCGCTGAGAAAATGAAGTCTAAATGGAAAATTGTTTTGTTACAAGTTGTCGAGTCTCTTTGAAATTATGTAGAACGTTCGAGATTACAGTGAAGCGATAGAACGTGTTTGAAAAAAATCCCGCAGCTACGACCAAAACATGTTGGATAAATCGCGTAGAGATTAATAATGCGCGTTAAAAAAAAAACCGTGTAAAAGCGTATAAAAAAAAAGTACAGCTGGAAAACACCCAACACTTGTTGCAAATTTCATATTATACTAATATAGCAGTAAATATTATAAACCAGTTTTGCCATAATTTTATTAATTCATAATTATAAGGTATTTACGTACTAACTAGTATAACCGGTTCAGTTCGATTTGCATATACGCGGTGATCAAGCAAGCGAAGATTTAAATGTAAATAAAAGTTGTAATAGAAAATTTTCCATTTCTTCGTAAACGTTTCTAGACTAAAAACAATGTTTGCTCGATTAAACATAAAATTCTAGTAACGGTCGGTTGAAACTCGACAGAAACAGCTGAATGATCGTGATATTCGTTACGTAAGTCCGATCAATGCATCGTGAAGGATGTACACGAGTCGTAAGTGACATTGATAAAAATATCAGATAAAGCGCTCCAAATTATAGTTATGACAGAACGGTTGAATATTTCGCTCGATAAATATGCGCGCTATAGCTGGCCGCGAATGCATTTGCGATAAGCGACTGCAACGTACATTGTAACGGCTAATGTCAAGGAAATCCAACTCTTCTATGCATGTACTGCGTTCTACGGTCGCGTCTATGCGAATACAAGAGAGTAAGAACGCACAACCGGCTGCACACAGACAAATATATACTTACAATTAGTAGATCACGAGACGTGATCGCCCCGAGGAAACCGTACGCTAGCGATGGGAACGATACGATATCGATCGATGCGATCGAAATCAGAAATTTGCGTAGACATTGATTAACTCTCGTATAACCGAAACTCGATCATTATTGCATCGAATATTTTATTTTACGCCGACAATGCTTTATCTTGTGTAACTTTTTATTCGTTCAATGTATTCTCTGCATATAATATATCATATATGTATTATAAGTCAATTTGTTGGCAATTTTCCCAAAGTTAAAATAGTTTCGACGCAGAAATCGAAGGAGCTAAGATCGCAATTAGAAATTACATTTTTTAAACTGGAATTTAAAATTCTACCACTTTGTCCAAACATTTTGCATATGTAAATGCTACTGCTGTTATGTAGATACGTATATGTATTTTAAACAGAATAAACACACTACGTAGAAATATATAGGACAAAGCATATACGTACTATATAAAACCAGAAGGAATAAAAAAAAACAATCGTATTGTTAAGAATCGTAAAAAGATGCAAATATCGCATTGAAACGCAAAACAGACATAAACGCGGATACACAGGAGTGTGTCATTCGACAAATAACGAAGCTACGTAGCTATAATAATACTGGCGAAACTGTCGGGATATAATTCATATTGGACAAGGCTTATATTCTCAGAAATCGCGAATCGTAACAACGATATAAACTCGACAAAATTTCACTTGCTTGGATTACCCGTTGCAAGTAACTATCGCTCGTGCAAACACACCGACGATAGTTCCATCGTTCGTAGTGTCAGTGCGCATGTCGCGTAGCATCCTCTTCTAACGCGATGCGGAACGTATCTCGCTTTATCAGTCGTCTTGCTTTAATCTTAAGCTTTCAGTCAGCCAAACGCAAGGCTACGGCAAAAATTGCCAATTCTCAGCCAGATTGTGTCTAGGCTGTTCGAAGATCGCCGTTACTATCGCATTTTTTCCTATTACATCGTTACTCTCTTTTCTAATCAGTTGTTATCATTTATTAATAAAAATTCATCTTTCTCGTATATCTGATTAAACATGCTAACTTCGCTAAACTTTCTACGCAACTTATTCTCTGGTTGTAGTGGCTGGTGATAATTTCGTGTGCCATCTCAGTCACACGCAAATCTTCGCTCCCTCTCAGCCGCACTTCTGCACGTCTTCTCTCGACTTCTTTTCGTTGCAGGACAAGGCGTTCTCTACTTCAACTTCTCGTAAGAGAAACATCATTCGACATGACGCACAGACCTTTAAACTTCGTAGGCAGTTTAATCGAGAAATATTGAATTCGTGTGAAATAATTCGCACGAGTGCTGCACGTGTTAGAGAATATTTGAAATTATAACGATTGTATCTAATTATATTAAAATACGGAATCTTCCTTTTTTTTTTCCTTTTGTTATCTGTAAATCGATTTTTAACGCATACGTCGTGAACTGACGATAGTAACGAGTGCTTTACACATGGGATTATTGTTTGATATAGCAAATCATTGCTCTTTAATACGACATTTTTCCAGATAACGTTTATATTTTCGATATAAACAATTATATTTTCAAATAGCTGTAATTTTCTTTGTAATTCTAGACAGATCTAGATATATAAATCACCACCAATTTGAGGTGTGATTTACAATTAATCATTGCAAATGATATTAATAATTCACGATGATAAGAATTTTGATAAGTTCTAATTATAAAAGCATGCTTGTGAAATATACCCGACAATATTACTTACAAGTTTCTCAAATTACCATACATATCTAAAAAGGAGATTTGCTCGTTTTAACTTTCAGAGGATCGCTACACTGCAAACACTGGATAGCATCGACCCGATACAGATGAATAACATGTAACCAGTTTGTTTCCAACCTATTAACTCGCAAAGACGAAACAATTTGTCATGTCGGTTCTGTATATTTTTCAAATAATAATTTATTTTTTTAAGGATTATTTTTTTTTTTTTTTTGAACGTGTCTACTTATACGTATATTTTATATTTTTATTAAACGTATGTTACACCATGAAATCCCACTTACCCGATCTGGCTTTAATAGATCTTCGCTTGAACCGGCTACATTTCCTTTGGAATTCCAGGAATAAATAAAGAAACTCCATAAAGAAAAACTTAATCGGACGAGTGACTAGATACATTCTTCGTATTTAATTAGAGAATGAAATAAAACGAACAAGCTTGAAATCTAGGGAATTATAACGTAAGAGTGATTATTCAGTTTCTTAATACGAGAACAAAGCTCGTGAATTATTATAATCTTAAAATACGAATGAATATTTGTCGATATATTTATCGAATAAATTCCTAAACGTCAACGTAGTTGGCTATTATTTTTCAATATAGCAGCGATATAGTAGAATCAGTGTTCAATGTATACGTATTCCTAAATATATCGTATGTATATAGATAATTATAATTAAAATCGCGTGGCGAATATAGGATGGGATTATACGTATAATCGTAATTCGATCTGAATAAAAGTGAACATTAGTTGTTGACATTGGATGTTTGCACACGTAAAGTGGAATATTTTAAATTTTATGATTCAAGGCATTCAAGACTCAATCAATATACGTTGTACACGAGTTATCTAATTCATTGGCTTATGTACATATTAATCTAATATTTTTTGTTATTTTGCAAGTTCTGATCCAATGTAACAAAACGATTTTACGGATAAATACAATGCGTTTATTCTAGGAATAAATCTTAATATTTAATTTTATTCTACGAAAAAATATATTCGTAACATGTAACTGTACGACAATTGTTCCGTAACAACCCTACAATTTTTTAACTGAACTGAAATCGCGATCAATTCGCACGACTATGTTGCATATGTAAAAAAAAATTGTATAAATATCGTGTGATAGATAAATGAAAGAAGTAAGGGAATTTTATAATGGAAAAATTCGCAATCTAACAGCGAGTAAATAAAAAAAAATCGATTCACCGACGAGCAAGGATGAATGGATACTCGTCAATGATCTAGGATCAATGATCGAGCCAAGTTTCTAATTTATTAATTTTTTTATTACGTACTCACGGAATCTCGTGTGATCGTGCTATTTGCATTAAGGATCGACCGTATTTTTGTAATAGCCGCTAACGAAGCACCGATTATCAAGGAAATTGCGGAAAAGGCAGACAAAATAGTACATAACACGAGACACTTCGTGCTTCTTTGAAGAAGCTGGAAAACGTCGAGGCGGCACGAATCAAAGGATTCCTAAAAAGCAATCCTGCCGAATGCAACGATCGTATGCAATATAACGAAAAATTGTAATATCAATTGCACAAAACTATCGTCCAAATCCCCTGTGTATCGATAACTCCGAAACTGCTTACGAGCCTACTTTTTCTGTGCAATTTTTATTCCGTTTTCCTATTACTCTGAAGTAATCGGGATATTCTGAATAATTTAACGTAATGATCGGAAACTTAGACGAAGATGAAGTCATTTGGGCAATTTCTTTAACGAGACGAGGACTTACAAGCCGCTTCGAACCAAAACCATTCCTCTCTTTTTGAAATATGTATGTAAATTCTTATTTTCAAGTCCGCGAATTTTGCGTTCCACGTTGTTCTTTAACGTTTCCCTGTTTAACGCTGTTACATGAAATTATTATATCGCTGCCTGTCGTGACCCTACATCCTTTCGTTTTGTATTCCTTATACCGAGTAAAAGGTAATTTGTATTACGAATAATAAACCGATACATCTAAAATCACGATTTGTCGTCATTAATGTTTAATTTCGTAACGAAAATCAAGTTGAGGAACGATCCATCTTTTATCGATTAATTGAAGAAAAAGAGGGAAAAACGCTACGAAGCAACCAGCGCTGAGATATCCAGCTACTGTAATATAATCATTTTTATAAAAATCGGTCGAGCGTAATCGCGAGATCAAAGAAACGCCTTGAACGACGTGCACCCGGTGTAAAATGAATACAACATTTTGGAATGATGGAAGCAAGGCGTGGCAGTGTCAGAAGAAAAACAAGATCACCTACCACTCACGGAGTACTTTATTTTTGCGCATTGTGCACAGTAAATTGATCCATGGCATAGTCGTTGTCCTCGACACGAGAACGCTTCAAATTTGTAATAGTCATGGTAGTAATAACACGTTATTTCACAGTCGACTTTATTCACTATACGTTCGATAGGGACTAGATTGATGGAGAAGACCGCGGGAAAGAGTTTCAAAGCGATTAGTATCAGCGATAGGTAAAATCGAAGAAACAAAAGAGGATACGTCGGTGTACTGATGTTCTTTACCAAGCAAGATTTATTGCTTTTACCATATTTTAATCCTCCGAGTTTAAAAATTTAAAAAAAATGTCCGAGAAAGATACCTATTTTATAAATAAAATATTTATCTTATCGGTAAAGAGAAAACAATATCGCCTTGAGTAAAGTATCGTAGAAAAATTTACGTTTACGATTAAAGAAAGTTCTTCGGAAAAGTTAATATTTTATGTGCAATTATTTCGAAAATAGTTTTGCAAGCAAAGGAAGAATCTATTCTTCTATCGTTGCAGAAATAGTTGCACAATCTATAAAATACTTGGTAGTATTCAGCAACCAGAATAGCTTCAAAGAAAAGCTTCTTCAGCCATAGCCACAAACGATTTGCCAATTGAACATAGTATATTATTCTAGCAAGTTAATTCCAGCTAGCAGAATCTCACACAATAGCAAACAATCGCTATGCAATTTTCAGAAATGTTTCAACATATCTCGATAATCGTTTCACGTCTAATACATAATGATAATTGTGTTTTTATGATTGACATTTTATGTTGAAGCTACACGTATTAGTAAAATTTATCGACTACCGCGGTTATTTATCACGAACTACTTGTATATACATATATCCAAAATACATTTCGCGACAAATTTAAGTATTTAAATACATATTCTTAAGAAATACAAATATTTGAATCGATACGTTCGAAACAAATCTTTGAAGCAACTTCTTTTACATATATAATCTCAAGAAAACGTTCTGAATTACAACTTTTGCTATATCGTTGATTAACGTATTTACTTAATATTATAATGAACTTTCATTCTATAATCTCTTAATACTTAAATAAGACAGAGCAACACGTTTTCTACTAAATATATGTGCATTCAAGCAGTACTAAGTTCGTTTCATCGCTGCCACGAGGCGAATGACTAAAAATACTTGGGTGGCATACAATTTAACTTTAATTACTGCAAAGCCTAGAAATCATTGCGGATGGCGTATTTTGGACAAATTTTACTTACAAATATATTAATGGTAAATGTTGGATTGTAAAAGCTCGAACAAACTTATTATTCGATTCGTCTCCACTATTTTGTGGATATCTAACGACGCGATATTTTATTGTCCAAACTCTATCACACGCGTCAAAGGGAAGAGCAAGATTATGGCAAAAAATATCATTTTCCTTTCGCGCGTCGTACGAAAATTGATATTTATATAAAACATACTTGCGCGGTGGATTGCAGCAAGAAAAGTAAGAAAAAGCATTAATCTATATCTCGAGGAACAGAAATAGCAGCAGGAGAAAACACGGGCAAAACGCACATAGAAGAGAAACGGAAGCAGGCATTCCGAGGCGCAGCTATGAAACAACACACGAAATTCGAACATGAACAAGAAAAGCGTAATACCCGACAAATCGAAGTCGTTAATTCAGACTAGAAAAGTTGCAACGTAATCGAGTGGCGGCATACAAATTGGCCGCGTATTAATGGCTTTCGTCAGGGACTAATTCACCGCTAAAATGAACAAGAGCAAGCGCGAGTTTGCGAATGAACCAGTTCCAGTTCTAATTCTGGTCCATGAACGCGGAATCATAGTGATTTGACATAGTGGTGCCGGTGTTTCTATCTTTCTCTTTTTCTCGTTTTCTCGTTCTATCTCTGGGGGCTCGGTACGCTCATTAAATTGCTTACGTGACCGTGAAAATAATCGTCTGCTAGACGCGCCACGGTAACTATGTACTCAACTGAGGGCATACAACGTTTTGAAATAGAAACGACGCGCAGCTCGCCGATGCTTGTCAGTGTATCAAAGTTCAGTATTCGTGCGCCGCGAGTCGCAAGTGACATTGCACAAATGAAAATACGAGCCACTTCGACCACGCGCGTGTTACAGATAGCGACTGGACTAGGTGGCACTACATTTCCAGTAGATTAGAAGCTAAGTTTATAGTTTCGAACGATTGCTACTTTTTAACAATCGAAGGCTTTCCGAAAGAAGGCCGTATTCTAGCTTTTTCATTAAAATATTCTTCCTAGCATTTTTTTTTTTTTTTTTTTTTTTTTTTTTTTTTTTTTTTTTTTTTTTTTTTTTTTATTTTCTAAAATATATTCAAACACTTGGAGATATCCGAGTATTTGCAAAGCGTAGTTATAAAAGAACAAACTTCTGTGCGAGAGACATTATGATTATCACAGCAAATGTATTAGCTAATATTAGCTAACTTTCGACATAGCTTACTCGTCGCGTCTTATCTTTAATATTCGAATATCGTAAAGTATAATTTTCGTTTGAAAGTCAATCGAGCATTTCTGAACGCACGTCGAACTTTATGCTGTCGCTATTTGCGATGTAGCCGATACATACGCGGGCCGGTTACAAACCGACAATAGTTAGATTTAGATGCGTTTGCGACCTTTACACGTAACTGAAACACCGTTGCATATTGATTAAAAGTGCATCGCGCGTGCGACCCATTGACACCGTGTTTCGCATAAAAATTGCACAAGAAACTTTTATACAATTATACAAAAATACAATTCCTCTTTCTCCGCTAACACGTAGAATTCTCAAAGTTGGCATTACGTCTTCGGATTCGCAATTAATCAATTTAGAAGTTTGTTCTCCGTTATAAATCATTTTCATGAATTTTCATTTCACTTAAACTGACTTACATCGGTATAAGTGTATCTCGGTTCAGAAAATATATTGTGCGTACGAATATGTGTCCGAAAACTTATGAACGATAATAGTGTAGATACGTTGGGGGAAATCCGTGAAATTGCATAACGTTATCGCGTAGAAAAATACAGAAATTGCCTGTTACTTTGTTGATAATTACACGATCGAATATGAAACGTGATAACATAACTAACATGGAATTTATCTGGCGTGTTAGGAGAATTTATCGGTAAAAGAAGAAGTCCTTCTTTTCCTACGAAAACTCGAAGCTCGTCTTCTATAAAAAGATAATCGAAATTTTAATAAAATACTATGGCTATCAATATTTTTAAAAGAAGCCAATCTTTTGCAAAAATGATAAAATTCAACCTATAATTTCGACCGAGTCGTTGATAGCTTATTACAGTGGACGACTGCAAACAATCGCTTCGAAGAAGTTCGAGATACACGGGGAAAATTTCTGGTTTATATTTCGACTATTCCAGGAACTTTTATCCATCGATTTATGCAAAATGTTTTAGCGAACTATAGAGATATAAGTCGTATTATAAAATAACATAACTAACATGGAATTTATCTAGCGTGTTAGGAGAATTTATCGGTAAAAGAAGAAGTCCTTTTCCTACAAAAACTCAAAGCTCGTCTTCTATAAATAGGTAATTGAGATATTAATAAAATACTATGACTATCAATATTTTTAAAAGAAGCCAATCTTTTGCAAAAATGATAAAATTCAACCTATAATTTCGACCGAGTCGTTGATAGCTTATTACAGTGGACGACTGTACACAATCGCTTCGAAGAAGTTCGAGATACACGGGGAAAATTTCTGGTTCAATATTTCGACTATTCCAGGAAGTTTTTTTAGCGAACTATAGAGATATAAGTCATATTATAAAATAGCGTAGGATATAGATATAGATCAACCTAGAAGCGCTTATTTCCATAATTATTTTTCTGCTATTTATGGCGATAATTTTCGTGTCAGCAAGTTTCCTGGGCGGTGAAGCGTTGCTATTTCGCGAATGAGCGCCTTATCTAACAAATACAACCATGCAAGATGATTGCACTTCGCCTATCCTTGTCTACGATGTTAATTTTCCCCGTTCGTTTACGGTTTACGCCATTTTCATTAGGGTATCACATGCAACGTCATCTTACCGATCACCATAGGCTTCTCCCGTGTTATCCGCAGCAATCGAATCGTATCTCTTCGTTTATCCCGCGAGTATACCTAATAAATAGTAAGGAAAAAACTCTTGATGCGTGCGAAACGTGTTCCGGGACGTGACACGAGATTTGTAAATCTCAACAAGATGTATCGTTATACAAGTATCGATCAGCGTATACAATTTATTTTCTAAGCCTGTCGAGCACTGTGAATTGACAGTATGAAGATTGGCAAATCACGAGGCTTGCGATATTATTTCCGTGAGATCTATAATCGAAGTAGACTCTGTGTTTCTTCGCGTTGTTACAGAAATTTCACGAAACATTCTAAAGCTCAGAGCCAATTATTCTCCGGTATTCTACACCGTAGAATTAAGAATTCCTCGTGTCGTCTGCCGCAGAATCGTCACAGCTGTCCGCTATGTTTCTCAGTTCTTGTCTAGCCAAGTGTCATTGACAAAATTAGAATTGACCGCGACTTTCTTGTCCGACTGTACCAATGAGTTCGCCTATTCGGATTTTCTCTTCACTTTTCTGTTTCGTGCAGTAGCCAATGATGAGTAACTCTTGCAACTTTTGCACACTGTTGCAAAAGTCGGCGACGTGGCTGTGTACGTGTGCGTGTGCGTTAAAGGCGCGAAACGAATGGTTACGTTGATGAAGACTTGGCAGCAGCCAGCGCTGGGCTGGGTTATACGCGTCGTGAACCACTGCGCTGGCCTCTAGATACACGGACACGCATATGCATCATCTTTTTGTGGCGACGTGACGCCGCGCCGGTGTAACTTTCGTCGTTTCTGCGTTATGCCGATGCTAAGCGGTTATTCGCGAAGAGATTTTCGAGCTAGTCAGGTTAGTTATTAACTTGTGCGCTACGGTTATTTGAAAGTCTTTAGTTTCTAGTTTCTGGTATTCGTCGAAGCAGAAATTTGAAACAATTTGAATTTTGCAAAATGAATATTAAAAGAAATACTTATTTCCTTGTTGCACATCATGCATATGCAAATACACGCGCGCGTCAACACGCTACACGCTTACATGCGACCCAGCAAAGGTACGTCAGTCTTACGAACAAGTGAATTACTCACTGTATTGCGTACAGTGGCTACGATTAAAAATATAATCCACCGACACATGCCAGGTTAATTCGTCCGAAGAGACGCGTGATAAATTGATCGAGTATCTTAGCAAGATTCATCGAAGAGAATGTATCAAATAGAAACAAAGGCGATGATATTGTAAAACGGCCGGTTACTCTGTCACGAAAAGCCTTATCTAACACGTTACATAATTCGACAAAAAGAAATAATTTGTCCGAACTTGACGTTAATTTGTCCGGGAAACAGCTACGCTCGAATTTGAAAAGAATGTTAATTTGTTGTGAAACTTGGATAAGAGAAGTAGAACGCGATGGTGACCATAATATCGTATTTGTACCGCGAGATTTACATGCGTAGAAAATGTCGCTTGCATCGAACGAAACCAAAATATCTTTAACGCGACGGAAGATAGGCGGAAATTTGCATTAGGCAAAGTTAAGCGAATATACGATGACAAGCGCAGAAATGGAAAAAGTGCTTGTATCAAATTCGATTCAGTTTGCTTTGTAACTATTGCTGGAAATAAAAGTATGGAGAGCGTTCTTTATAAAATTCTGATAACATAGAAAAGAGATAGAAACAGGACTCGTAGCACGATTAATTAAATTTCTGCACCAAGCATTTTTAGTAATATACACATATACTGCAATCATTGGGCACACCGTGTATATGGAAATTTTGAACGAACAACGCGATTCGTAAGTTATTTGGATGAGACACAATGAAATGGCATGCGAATTCATTAGGTAGAAATAAATTACTAATGGCAAAAGTTTATTGCTGGAAATATCTTTTTCGAATTCCTATGAAATACGAAACGACTCGTATAGCTGCAATTATTCGGTGAAAAATACGAGCCGGGTTGAATGTTTAACTGCCTCGTATCGCGGAACGTACGCTGTAACCTTGCACTTGCAGTATCGTGTAAGGAAGCTGAAGTTTAGTACAAAACGCGAATACTGGATTGCGTTGTATAGCTCTGACAGTCAAAGAACATTTGGATATCGTTCTGTATCACGAAAGATATTATCGATTCTTCTTTGATAGAATATACACGAGTTCCAGGAATCTTTGAAGAATTTTAAATTTAGATGCTTTGCGCTCTCAAAAAATCATCGATTTTTATGCAAACTCGAGGGTACACTCCGTATAAGGGTATCTCGAGGCCGATAAGCGATCGGTCTCTATCAATGTCATTGAGTTTGTTCAAATTTATATGTAGAAAATACTGTACGCAAGTCGAATAATTTTAGTATTGTCGCTTGATTCGCGCGTTTAAATTTGCCATTGATATTTTTCAACGGCGAAACCTGCTTCAATAACACGACCGGCTTGCATTTTAAACGCTCGAATATTTTTAACTTTTACCTGACTATTTTCGCTGACAGAAATTGATTGTTGATCCGAACGGCAGTGATAATTACCGTGTTCACGTTCGGTTGGCACTTTTTTCGGGAAATATCCACCTTGTGATACTGTTCGATAAAACGGAATTGATAAAAAATTGACTGCGTGCAGTCAATTAGATTCAAATAAAAAATTACGTGGTACATTATCTATCTCGAGGTATCAGCGATGTGACGCGAGCAATTAATTCAGTTTACTTGTACATTATATAAGGTTAGATAAATTTTCGTCCTTTGATAGCATAAACGTTTTGCATATATCAAGTAAGTAAAGGAAAAAATCTTTTTTCCAAAATGTTATAAGTATGTTACAACTAACAAAGCAATATTTTCCAACAATTTACAAATTACACACACGCAACTACTTTTTCTAATATGGAAATACATTTTTAATAGACTAAAGAAAATTTATTAAAAATAGACCTTTTGATTAATTAAAGTAACGACAACTTTTCGTAGAAACTTTAAGAATTACGATGACACCTTCTTGAATATTTAAATGGTTTTTTTACAAAGTATATGGATAAAAGCTTGGTTTTCTTTTTGCGTTATATGCTTTCCCATATATAGGAAAAGTTCATTTACCCAATCTTATCGTGGGACACATAATTCATATAATAAGAGTATAACAATTCTAACCGTTACCAATTAGTTTTCGTTTGCATAATAAAAATTTACGCCCAGATAAGTAAATTTAGTGGATGGGAGTACAGTTAACCAGATATTAAATAAAATTTGGTTCCAATAAACGGGTTTCAGGTAAATGAAGCTCTACCGTAACTTTCATTTTGATTTTCGTGATAAAAGTTTTATGTGTATATTAACAACGACGAATAAGACAGATTTACGATAAAATTACGAGTGAAATGTACAGCACTTTTTTGGAAAAACGTTAAATATGTAAGCACGAGAAGAAACGACAGAATAATGCTCATATTTTCTCAAAACACAAGCATTTGTCGGTGATAATAATTTAGTAGCATTTAAACGTTACCGATCCAATATCACAGCAACTTGTCGAATGGACAAATTGCAAGGAATTTATAAGGTTTGATATAAGAAAAAAGTAATAACCTACATCGTATGCGAATATTTATGCGACTGATGTAATTCGAGTAAATCACGAGATTTATAAAATCAAATGTTTGCGTTGAAATTTCTGCAAGTTCACACTTCGCTAGCTAAATGCCGCGTTATGAATAAAATATTAACTAACATTAATAAAACATATGATTGCACTCAATATTGAAATTGCTCGAATAGAAAAGTCCACAAGAATATTTTTTTCTTCGTAGGAAAACATTCGAAGAAATTGTGGAACGGACTTGTAGATTCATCGGAGATCATTTTTCCACGATAAGGTGACACATACGAAATATGCAAATTATTCTTTCATTCGCCCGTAAAGAAAGGTCACGCTTTAAAAAATAACACGCTTCAACGAACCAAAATGAAAATAGTTCACAATTACCATTCAACTATGAATATGAAAATAAATAAAGAAGTTGTAGACACCAGAAGATAAAATAAATTTCTTTGTGCCTCTAAATAATTACGAACGTTTTGCTTAGTTCCGATTTAGCGCAAAATTTCAGTAAACAATAACATTCTGTTAAAAAATGCGGTAATATATTTGACTCTTTTAGACGAAGTATAGTAAGCATAAATGAAAGGAAAGAGTTGCATCATAAATTTGTTGATCCCGTAAAGCCTTCAATTTCCAAATTCAATTTTCTCAAAGAGGAATTTTCGAACGAAATAATTTTGTCCCGAATTCAACTTATTCCGCACTCTATATAAAATAATGGTATTGGTTACAAAAACATTAATGCGTTTTGCAGTATGCGAACGTTAAAAGGAGAATCTCTCGTCCTTTTAAAATGACCAGCGATTTAAGTCTCAGCTTGGTCTCTTGGAATACGATATTGCTGGAAACCCTAATTAATTAGGCCAGGTCTCGATATGGCGATTAATTAAAGTCAAGCAACAAGGTATGCGCTGGTCGCCGTAAAAATAAAATATTACGCAATTGACATCTCTGCCGCCACACCCCATTTGGAATAAAATAAGAAAAGATCAGGCAAACACTTCGATAAATCATAAGCAGACACCTGTCGCGTGGTAAACAGGTTTCGCCGCAGTCACTTTCACACCGATGCGATGCAAAATTCGATGCCGATTTCAGGTTTCGCCTGCTGTCCGTGTGCACGATAATACTGTTAGCAAAGATTCGTTTCTTCGTCCAGCTGAGCAAAAATTCACCAGGTAGCGTTAATTGAGTTCGATGTAAGACCATGCTCGTAATTTCAAGAAGAAAATAACTTGTTGCTATCGTGAGAAGAACAGTAATTATGCGCCATAATTGTTGCGCATAAGTATATTAGGACCTTATACCTACGTCCTTACACCTACAGAGAAACTCTAACAAATACGTTGTATTATGATAGATAATTGTTAGTCAAAGTTTTTGGAAACGCTGCTTTTCGAATGTAAAGCGAAAGATCTATCGAACCATCGCGTAATGCGATTGAAATAAGATTTTAGAATGAAATAACTAGAAAATTGAAGCAATGCAAGACATAGAATTTATATTAAATACGAATTTATATTATGTACTTTGCGTTTGACATTTTTAAGCGGTTCACAGGTCTGTGCGTTCGTTCCGAAAATTTTTCCGTTGAAAGACTGTGTATATTCCCGAAGCTGGTACATTCTCGAACTTCATCACCGGTCCGCTAAGTTAACGGTATAATTGGTATCCGTGGACAGGTGTAAGACTCGCAGCTTACACGTTGAAGTATCCTCAACAGTGTAACAACCGATCATTAAGCTAATTCACAGTTTTGTATCAAAGTTTCGTTTCATGAATAAAGCCTGGTCGTGTAAGAATTTATCTTGATTTTTGCCCCGAAAATATTCCAGAGGCTGTTTTGTATCCTGCGTGTCCCCTCTATTTAACAAGAAGTTCCTGACTTTGCGAGCTCAGGGCCGTTTTCTTCGTATCGCGCGATTCTCGACCCGATCGAATAATTGCAGACTCGTATCGGTAAATTACGTGCAAAACTTCTGAACCAGTGGCAAGCTCCCAAAGCGTCTGTAATAAAGGCCACGCTTACCGACCAACAAAATCTAGATACGGCCTCGTATTCCACGTGTAATGAGCTCACGGTTATTACCAAGTGTCGCAAGCCTGCGATGAAGATCATCGACACGCACGCAGTGTGAGATATATAGTCGAGACAGGAAATAAGACGTATTAATAATAATCCTTTCGTGCTTCAGTTCAAAAAAAAAAAAAAAAAAAATATCGTTAACAATAAGAAATCAGAATTGAATGTAAATATTTTTTCTTTTGTCGGCTGAGAGGGAGGAGAGGTAAAGAATATCACAATCAATTCTCACGGAGAATTTTTAACAATTACGATGTGATGTTTCCATAGCATGATACGCAACCTTACGGTAAGGTTACTTCTTTCGATGCGCATCTTCATAAATTAGAAGCTTATTGCCTAGAGGATCGGAATGCTTAGTCAAGCGTGTGTGTGTCGTAGCGGCTATTAAATTTAGAAATTTCTTCCTTAATCGTTGGATTTTTAAATCTCTGCGTATAGCTTCATTGGTTACATGCCAACGGGCATTGCGGATAAATCATTTTCGATTGGAATCGCTGTAGGATCTCGCTGTTAGCTGGAATTATCGCGTTGCTTGGTATTACCGATGGACGTGTGCGTTTGCGTAAGGTGAACGTAACATGCGTTGATTTGCTTCCATTTATGTTAACACTAAACCTACCGACACTTTTTGTATACTTATTGACCGCTCGCGATAGACAGGACAGACTACAAATTTTTCTTAGAAAGAAAAGCAAACTAGAAATAAATAAATTGGATATATTGTATCCGAAGGATATATTGTACGCATATTTTATGAAAAGTTGTAGATTAAGAAGCGATTTGATAACGTCAATTTGAAAGCGGTCGATTTGACCGCTGTGGTAGGTTTAGTGTTAATACGCCATGTATGCCAGCATTTCACAATTTCGCCCAAGTGTTCTTGAAGGGCTGAAGAAGCCACTTCGGGTTTTCATCCGCTGCTAGAACTGCAATATCATCGGCGAATGCAGCTGTAGCGACGTTGGCCGAAGTGGGTAGGTCTGTCGTATAGATAGAAGATAAGATTGGTCCAAGTACACTGTCTCGTGGTACTTCAGCCTCAATAGGCAAAGCTGCAGTTTCAGCATCAAAAAATCTAACTCTAAATTGTCTATTGTTTAGGTAAGGATGCACGATTAGACAGTATCGATGAGGCAAAATTTTGCTGAGCTTGTGAGCCTGTTGAACGTCCAAGAATACTGCTGAGCGATATTTTCTCTTTCCCAATTCTTGGCTGATATTACGTGTAATACCGATCAGTTGTTGTCGAATGCCGTTTTCGAAATCCAAATCGATGATTTGGAATCGTCGTTGTCTCATCCGATATCGTATGTAGGCGTTTGCTTAACATTTTTTCGAAGAGTTTGGATAGGTTGGACAGTAAGCTGCTCGGGTTGTCTTATCTTCCTTCGTCAATCTTTTTGTTAAAACGTAACAATTCAAGGTGCCAGTAATTGATTGTGTCAGAGTCCAGTAGCTAAGTAAGTTTGAGATCATCGAGACAACGCAACGTATACGTTAATAGTAGCGAATGTATCAATTTATTAACAGTTTGGATAATGAGAAAGTTAACAGGAATCGGCACTACGCCGGAATCAATCGAATCGTTTAAATTAAAGAAAGAGATAAAAAAGGATTTGTAAAATTTGCGACACTTTTGATATTGCAGTAAGATACTATACGTAAAGTACTAAAATATGTATTATAATTGAAAGTGAACAACAGCGATCCGTAAGTGCGTAAGCGAAACGCCAGATAGCAAATATAATTGTTCTAAAAGCTTCTGTCTTTTAAGTACATTTCTGTGTTTCGCTTAAGATATTAGCGAATTGTTCTACAACGATTGGTTTTAAGACATAGCAAAAGTGTACTTAAGGAAAATATCAGAATAAAAAGATTTCTTTTTCCAATTGTTTCTAGGTATTATTTCTAGTTTTAACAGGAAAAGACAAGTCAAATCAAATTGCCAGTGTGTCGGTTCTAATCATTTTTTTACTTAGAAATTCCTTACTTTTTAACGTCTCGTCTCATTTATATTAAGAATAAAAATCCCATATGAATATCCTATTCGTATGTACAAAACTTAACTGATTCCTCTTCGTGATTTTTTCACTTGGTCATTGCAAAAGCTCACCTTCTGCGAAAACGATCTGTTTCCGTATAATAGCAACTTGTGCCTTTTTCATAGCGTGTGACATACTAACATACAACTGTGACATCTTTGTGCACGTTCTTTCAATAGGAAAGGTTAGCCTTTGAAGGAAACGAAACGATGTGCACGACTCACATAGTCCATAGATTATCAGAAAATTGTAAACTCCGACCATAATGTTTATTAAAGTAACTTCACGATAACAATCTTCAAAACGTATTTTGTATTTCTTCAAATTAATATTCCGTTATTAAGCGTCGAGTGACTTATGGTCAGTAGTGTACATCGATGCTTACAATTAACGTCAATGAGATTGATCTTAAACAGACACGAGGCATTATCGTTGATGCGCTTGTTCGCGCTCAAGGAACGCCATCAGTCATGATCGTCTGCAAAACGAGTCTTTGCCGTAACGACGTATTATTAATCATTTTTATCCTTGTATTGATATCAATAGAGGTCTTTATATGTAATTACATTCGTACGCATTATATTGTATACGATATTAGTCGTGAATGTTTAATTAATTGTGCTGTAATTTAATTAACTAACATCAATCATTATCACTATCGCGTTTTACTTATCCTGCATAAACGAGTATCTTGTACGTTTTGTTCTTATGGTTTTTAAGCCACATCCTTTCGATGGATAATCGAAAGGAGTATTCGAACAGTGGAGTATTTAAACAAATGCTGATAGCGATATAATCTTTTTTAACTTCAATAGTTGTATTACTTAGAAAAATACAGTTATTGATAATATGCCTTAAAACAGATAAATATAGAATACATTTATATATCGATAGAAGAAAATAAAAATTATTCATAGCAGCCAATAGCACATAGAAAAATGGAAATTAGACTCGAGTGGGAAAAAGTGCAAAAGTCTTCTTTTGCAGTTTCAGAATGTGATCTTTTAATAAAAAAAAAAAAAAAATAATTCCCCTAATATTTCCTCGCGTCAATAAACTCTTCTTTCTATATCAACGAGCTTTTATTTAAAACATTTGTGTGTTAAACTAGTAGGACGAGTTCGTGGTAACCAATTCGTGTAATAACAGATTGATGGAAGTTCAGCTAGAATATATTATACTTATATTTTATGAGCCTATTTATTATTACCCCTTGCTTAACCCCTTAATTCCCTATAATTAAATGTACGCGAAATATGATAAATCAAGTTTATAATATAACTATGATATAGTATATTTAAGATCTCTATCACTGCATGCAACTAGCAAATACGAATACATCGAGTTACCACAAATGAAAAATAAATAGACGTAAGAAGGCTAAAAGTAGAAACTTGACTCACTGGTTTCTCGCAATATAATTATCCTGGAGATTCAAGTGTAGTAAATTTGACAGCATGCGTCTCGCGTATTTATTAAGAGTGCAGAACAATACAGACGCATACGAAGTAATTGAAAAGAGAAAGAGAGAATTCCAGCGCTATGTATAGAAGGCTATGTATGTGTATATGTACGTTCCTTAAGATCGGCATGCAAGAAATCACCGAGGCCTGACTCCTCTAACAATGTAACTAAGTCACGAATAGCAGCCTTAATTAATTATACTTTTTCGCCTGGATGTTTCATTCGCGATTACAGTAGTCAGTAGCGAATTTGCCAGTTGTACACGCAATGAAAAAGTAAGCAAATACAAATGAAACGTTTGTCTTACTGACGCGTGATTATATATATATATATATATCGGTACAAGAATACAGAAAAAGTGGGAACAGAGAGATAGATATAAAGCGGTTGCAAAAACAATGACAGGAAACGAGATTCGAAACTTCAAATGAACGATAATGTAGAAGGGGAGAATCATTGCGAAGTAATTCGAATGTCTTCATCGAGATAATCGAAGAATCATGCGAATAAATAACTGGATCATTCAATAAGGTACGAAAAGCTTTTCACACTTTCATCTGTCATTTATTTTGTAAAATAAGTAAATCAATAGTTTGTGGGTCTGATACGTTCCAATTAGATGTTTGTATCGATAAAAATTTCTCACATTGGATTATAATCCGAGCCAGTGTTAACAATTTTGGTACGCAATATGAGTTTCGTGACTGTCTTTTACATGTTTACAAAGATTAAACAAAATCTGGAGTTTTTTTATTGAACTACTCTGTGAATGTAAAACCGTAAAATTTATCTTTGTTATGAAAAAATAATTTCTTGAAAATTAATTTGAACAACGAACTAAATTAGATTCTAAAGCAGTTTCGAAATGTAGACACATACCATTTTTGTTTACTGTATACGTTTATACATATAAAAACGTAAGCTTAAGAAACTACTCCATATCGAACAAACAACTCTTACGTTTGTTATAAAAAAAACTTCGATCTGTTCCATTTCACGGAACACGGGAGAGGATGCATTAAAATTTTTTTCCCGCAAATAATACACTTTTCGTTGCTGTTCAAAAACACTATAATCTTAAAAATCAAGTCAATACGTCGACCGTATTATTTATATCGACGAACGTATCGAAAGAGATATGTCTAGGCATTCAATTTTCTTCTTGAGAGCGTAAAATTCGATAGAGCTGATTCTATATCATTTTGAACATAGAAGAAAATGCATGTGTATTGCTCGCATAGCACAAGTATCGAGGATTTTGTTCTGGTCTTTCAGGAGCTTATTAAACGCTACCTGGCCTTACTTTATTCCCTCAACATATTACGTCGACTGAAATAGGATTTCTAATGGGTGAACGTGTCGATGCACGAAGCAGAGCGTTGCCTGGTTTTTATGAAAGTAGGTAAATTAAATTAAAATGTATCAAGTCAATTACACAAGATAATATATGCAAGCATCGGATTAATATTCACGCTGCTGTGGAACAACGATTGGTGCTTCGCGATCTTTGATGAATATATGATATAACAAAAGAAATAAAATACGAGCAATGCGTCAGAATTGATTAATACAAATATAAGAACATAAGATATAATTTATTAAGGAATATTTAACAAAAGAAATAAAATACGAGAAATGCGTCAGAATTGATTAATACAAATATAAGAATATAAGAGATAATTTATTAAGGAATATATAACAAAAAAAAAATAAAATACGAGGAATGCGTCAGAACTGATTAATACAAATATAAGAATATAAGAGATGATTTATTAAGGAATAAATGAAGCGTTATCATGTTACACTACTCGCTCGCGACGGGCTGTCGAGTTCGCGGTGAGTCAGGTGAACCTCTATGCTAGGGATGACGACCGTGTAATTGCGAAGAGAATCTTTTTGTGCAATTATCGAATACTTCCTGTATTATTGTTAGACGACGATTGAATAAATATGACGGCAGTAATAATTAGTCTGCAGATGTTTATGCACTTGTGAGAAATTTGAATGTGCAGGAATATACAAGAATATATAAAATATTAAAGGTGAAATAGTCGCTATAATATTTAATCGATACCTTTCTCCGGGTATTGGAAAAATAAATATATGGATATGACTGTTTTAAACAATTTCTGATGTTGCAATTTCCTTTTGATATTCAACGTAACGCGTAACGTATCAATCACAGAAGCTCAACTGCATAAGAAATGTTCATTCGATTTGATAATTTTCTTAGAACATTAACGTTTCCTTTTTTAAAAAGCAGCGTTTGATTCCAGTATTTCTTTTTTTCTTCGAAATAACGATGACATTGACCAATAAATTTACATAACAACCGAGAAAAAAATATTTCCAATCTTACGATCTATTTTGCCACTTCAAATACGTGCTTAGTTTGCACGAAACATGTACAATTAAGATCGAATCGGTGTTTTCAATTGACCAACGAATAGGAAAATAGTAACCTGCCACATTCACGTTACGCCCTCTCGACTTGAACGTGAATCCATAAATTTGTCTTGCGACTTAATCTCGAAACTGGCTATGTACGACCCACGCGACAGACATATTTCGCGTATAGAAAATTAACTCTTAATGTTCCATTCTAAGCAAAGTTGTATCAAAATAGCCATTTCTGTTCCACAGAAATCATAAATCTACTAGCAGCATACGCTTAAGTGACCGTATGCAAGATCATAATACAAAATAACGTCTAACGTTATAGGTTGACGTTACCTGAACTCCATATTTCATTTAGAATTTTCTTCATTCATATTGTCCAGTTCTATATAAATCCTACAGTCTTACGGAATACATTTTTATTCAATGCAAGGCTTTTTTTTATATCTTTGATTTACGCAATCGACCGTCTTCGGTTTACCACTAATTACGTCCCCTGATAGCTCACTCTAACAGTCCTTCTCTCGAGTCTACTGTCCACGAAGCGCAGCTTCGTAGACGCGTATTAGACGCTTCTGTACGCTTCTATGCGGCGATCTTTGTAAAGTAATGTATATCTGTCCACGAAACAGCAGCGAACTATTTTCGTCGCTACGCTTTTTCATCGTGGCCACTGGCGCTAACATTGTCAGTAGCGAGGTGTACATTGGAGCTATAAACGAATCTCTTGATATAGAATGAAAGCGTGTTCCTCGTGGCTCGACATTTCAATAACGTGATAAAATATATCCTACTGTATACTTCGTACTCTGAACACCGACATAGACGTGTACAGTCACGTCTAGTAGACTAACGCCGCTTCACGGACAACGAGCCTTCGATTTATGCAAATCTGACGCATTATTTCAATGCTCGATCCTCGATGAGCAGCGTTCCATCTATCGAAACAACCTGCTGCATCGACTATTGAAGTCGCCGGAAAAATTGATAAACGATAGCAGCGTATCAGCAACAATCTTCCTTCGATACGAATATAATTTAATATGAATTTGACGTTAACGCGTAACTTAGAGATTACTCGTGCGAGAAAAAAGCGAGGGCAATTATTTCTTTGGCAATGAGAGATTCATCCTTGAAGAGGTTAAAAATGAGAGCTGCAACTGCTGGAATTACCTTATCCTTTTATTTCTCGGAGCAGAAGTTATTCGTGCCGCTTGAACGACGTTGGTTTCTTTGGAACGGGCGAATGTCGAATTCGATATCCAAGCTGTCGCATTCTCTCGTCAGTACGAGAAACAGAACGGAGCGACGAACAAAACGACGTTTCCGCCGGCGCAGCGTGACGACAAGCGTCATTCTACTCTTCTCTTTAAAGGCATTAGTCGCGGTAATGCCTCGGGATAATTAAGGTATAACTTGTGTACACCGACGTTACACGCCCATATTTATTTGCTCGAGGCTGACCGCAAACGGCGTTCTTGCGCCAGCAACAACATTTTTCTTTTTACCGGGCGTCATTAATCTCTGCCTCAAGTGGCTAGGTGTAAAGGTTCGCCATTCAGTTGGCGCGTCCTGCACTGCACACAAGTCATGTATTTCACGCACACGAGTATTCAACTAACGTCTCGCGATTTCGTAGATAACACGCTGCACGAACAGTGAAGAATACGTGGTATCGAAAGATATCGAAAGTTGTCTTACGTATTTTTCAGTTGACAGAAAGTGAGCGTTTAAACGGAGATAACCGAGTCGATAAGAACGCTTGTGCGCACAGATTGCACGCTTCACCTATGTGAATTCAATGTTGATGTTGAATTCATGAAGTTACGTAAAATGGAAAGAGCTGTGTCGATTCTTTCGATACGAACAGTGTATTGTTGTTCGATGCGATCGAGAGCGGCGACTATAAAACAAGTCGACATAATCCAACGTTGTTACGCATAAAGTGATACGCAGATGTGAAAATCTGTGCTAACTGCTAATCGTAAAGCGTCCGTCTGACCGACCATCCCTTTAACGTATTTCAAACGACCAAAATATAGCAACGGTACAATCGCATATCTAATTGCGGTCGATAAACTCGTTTCGGCGCGAACGAACGAACGATTATAGTTCAAAAGAGCGAAACGTCTGGAGAATGAATCGAACAGCGTATTTAGCAACAGTTTATCCATTTGGAGCAACTTATAACTGTAAATCGTCTACCTGTTTTCCAACAAGCTGGCAGGAATGCGACTTTCTACATAGACTTAAAAGTATTCAACTCAACTTCAGTTGCGCGCGAACGTGTATATATATATATATATATATATATCTAGCTTAGAACGGTGTTGGCATGCATGAAACACGACGTCTTCACCATAATTGCTGTTCCCTCGTACCGCAATTCGAGCTAATAGCGTACTACGCGTACAATCTATTTCCAGCTACCGTAAGGCGCAGTCTATTTTTCTTACCGATAAGCTGAACGCGTTGCATGCAACTTTTATTTGCCACTTTTCCTTTTTACGGTTTCTTTAGTGTCGCGGGGGACAAATACGTGAAATCTACAACACGTTTCGAACGAAATAATTAATGGCACTCGGGGATACGATAGCAACATAGTGGTAAACTGGTGAGATTTTTACCGGTTATTTATCAGTCCTGGTATTATGTTTGCTTTAAATCATTCGAGTACGACTTGTTTCATTATTGAACGTAATTGATAGCTTAGATAGTCTTTCTTCGTGCGTATCGATTCCGATAATTGAGAGTAAGCTATTAGTCGCTACTACGTGTCGAGTCTCAGAGAAGCTTGACACGGTTCGCTGTCTGAATTATTAAAAATCCTCATCTTCCAATTGTAAATTCTGTACAGAGATAGAATTACAGAAATATTTGAAATATTACGAATCGAATGATCGCAAACGTTTGCTTCGACAGCGAGTAGTAAATTCTCGTTTGCAATCTTGAAAGAACTGTTCCCGTTTTTTCTCCAACTACTCAACATTTTGATCCACTGTCAAAGTCTTAATATTGTCCTGTTCCGCTTATGTACCTTCCATATCTTAGAACGTTGCTGTGATTCCACGTTTCGACCGCGGCAGACGAAGTCTTAAGAAAAATCCAAATAAAGGATCAAACATAGGGATCGAAATTAATCATTCCCGATTTCTACTCGAGTTGATAACATGCTTCTTCTTAAGTGGTAATTCATCACGCTAAATGTGCAGCGTGAAGCTAACTCGTTAAGCCGAAGAAAAAGATGCATCTGGGTAGCGAAACGACCTCGCGTCACTCATCACATCAAAACACCTTAATAAACAATGAAGTGGCCATTTGGCCAGTCTGTAGCTTATTCGAAGGAGCTTGTGTATAAGACAGAGGCACGGTGATCAACGATGATACGTGCCCCAGGCCAGCACAGGTTTCTGGTGGCGATATTATGACTTACGAGCTACACACCGCACGCTTAAGCGATTTATAATGATTGGCTCGCGTAAACAGTAGTCAAGTAAGTAAACTACTTAACAAATTATGCCTCAACCTTTTTCACGCCTGCTTGATCGCCCCATCTTTGTAATTTTTTACTCCTGCCAGACGGAGGAAGATAAAGGGTGAACGCACCCGACCGGTTATTATGTCGCATTTCATGGTATTCTACTCCGTGTTATCTGGAAAATACTTATCTATTCGGCTAATGTGCCCAAGTTTCCTCGCGAATCGAATTAACACGTACCTTAACGCTGAACCTAGCACAGCGGTCAAATTGGCCGCTTTCAAATCTCTACACAGGTTTTGCCATATTTAAAGAGAGTTATCAGATCGCTTCCTAATCTATGACTTTTCGTAAAATATACGTACAATATTGTATTCTTCGGTATCTACTTTTAGTTTGCTTTTTTTCTAAGGAAAGTTTGTAGTCTGTCCTGTCCATCGCGAGCGGTCAATAAGTATACAAAAAGTGTCGGTAGGTTTAGCGTTAATAGAAGGGATTTTATTTTCGAATATGTCTAATTAGCAACCCCTTGTCAGGGTAACTCATCCAGCAAATGTATCACGAGACACTTTTGGAGAAATACTTGTTTGGTAGAAGGACGTTTGTAAATTATTACGTATTATATATTATGTATATATATTAGCTATATCGTTAGCTTAATTATACGTAGATACAGGTATCCCGATTAGTGAATCAGAATAAATGAAATTATAAGTTACACAATGCGGAGCTAATATATTCGAGATACGACGAAAAACATTCTCATTTTAAAAGACGCGTTTGCAAGAGCATTTTAAAATATTTAAATTCGTGAAATATTTTATAACTTTATACGTCTACCGCTGTTTTTATAAAATATTTCAAATCGGATTGAATGTCTTCTATGAACGAATTATCGTTAACACAACAAAATATCGAATTATGAAACGACCTATTTACCGAGTGATCAGTCATCTCTAAGTAAAATTGTATTTGAGTTGGAAGGATCGTCGATGAATCAAAATCTATAAAACAAAATTATTCGATCCATTTTCAACGGCGGTTCTTACAACAAAAAAGAAACAAACCTGACTGCAATACGACTAGTGTCATAATTTCTTACGTAGTGACCTAATGAGCCGATGCGATGTGTATTTTAGTTATGTCGACTTTCGTTGTTAGTTATTCTTGTAAGACTGGAAAACTAAACGAAAACACTCAAGAAAACTAACCGGATTCGTTCTGAACAGGATTAGCAATGTCTTATTGGTTCAGTTTAGTTATACATTTAGTTGTACGTTGATACATGCCAGTAAGTTCACCGCGATACAGTTACACAATAATAGTAAAAATGTGTTGCAAAGATTCTTGATTGGCGCCAACTAGTATGTATTTAGATTGGTACATTTCCAAAGTGTTAACTATATATGTGTACATATATACGTAAATGTCTAGGAATTGGTACTTTTTGAAGCACATATATATATATATATATATTAATTACGTTAATGTGGAATTATTTATGTTTCGAGCCGACTTTAGGCTAACATCAGGTAATTAAATGATAACAGATTTTCGCCTTTGATAGAGCTATGGTAACGAGATTAATTTACGCTCTCTTTTCATATTGTGTAATACGTCGTCGTCACCTCTTATAGCTAATTACCTAATTTATCATAGGTAGAAATTAGAAAATAAAATATAAAATCCTACCTTGATAATCGTCGCAAATTCCATCCGACTGAATCGGGAGTTTGTCGAGCACGAATCTTCGCGCGTAAAATATTTCAACGACACAATGATTTATACGATGATTCATAAAATACCGACGAACACGGAAAATATCATTTCCGATGCGATGACACCGAAAAACTTAACCTCTCGTATAGCAGATAATCTCAAAAATGATCTGAAAATTTAGTAATACGTTGTATGTATTACATACTCGTAAAAGTAGATAAAGTGAAGATGTTTAGTCGACGGATAATATCAAATATTTCGACATTCGCTTTAACAAGTGTCGATCATGATTGACATAATTGTATATGAATAACAATTTATTGAAAAACTTATCGTCCATCGTTAATTTAATAGAAATCATTTATTCTGTATTCGTAATAACACATGCCTTTTAAATTTTACTTTGCCTACAATTATAACGTAACTTACATGTTACGGTTATAAGATAATTCCAAAAGAGATGGTATTTGAGAGCTAACATTTGAACCAAATTCAATCGTCCATAAAAACACGGTAAAAATATGACTTGATACAAAAATATTACTAATATTAATTGTATAATATACGGTAAATTAATATTTGACATCAATATATATAATATACGGTACAAATATGACATAAAAATGTAACTTTTTTATTTTTGATATTTTTTAAATTATACTTTTACTAACTTATTTGTGAGAGTTTTCTGATTAAAATGAGACCAAACGCACATACACACGCGCGTACATGTAAAAATTGCAAATGTAACTTCAATCAGAAATTGACGCTATTCGGTCAGAAGTAATACATTTTAAATTGATTTGCATAAGAACGAATTACTAAACATCTTCGATCTACTCGTTTCTGCGAATATCATACATACCTCTAAGTTCTTCGAATTCCATTTCAAATTATCTTACGTCGTTTATTCGCGGACGTGTATAGCGTACATATTTCAACGTACATCTTCCTGGTGATGTTAAAGCAAATCTTCCTATGTAGACCAAATCATAACGAATCTTGGGGTGTTGAACCAGATAAGAAATCATCGAAGGACCGCTTTCGACCATAAAGGATCTTCGAGAACGATGATTTCGTAACTCAACCAGCGAGACGTAAACGTGGAACGTTTTCTTAGTGACAAGTAGAGAATCGCGAACGCAACGAAATTAGCAGCAGGAGATTGGCAGCGTAAATATCGCGAACACGAACAGAGACGCTATAACACGTTAAGCGGTGCTAAATCGGATTATTCACCCTACGCTGTCCGGAAATATTTCTCTATCGTAACAATTTGAAACGCTCGTGTCCCCGACTCTGAATTATTTTTCGGCCAATTCGGCATGCCATAATTTTCTACGATAATCGCGCGATTCACTAGGGAAATCGATGTAACGGTGAAATTAATTGCGAACGACGATATCACGATGTAGCACCACGATAGCGAAGGAAGTTCATCGCTTTGAATGTTGCCAATTTCATTACACTGCAACTTCCACGCGCGAGAAAAGAAAACTGTCTTCCAATCGTTGAATCACGGTTAAATTTATCTTTGTCGCTTCTCCAATGAAAACTTCAAGAAGGCAGAAGGTCGCCTTTCCACGCGACAAACTTGCAAAAAGAGTCTTCTATCGACTTTAAAAAAAAACTTGACGAAATTCGAATAATCGTACGAAAAAAGCTCGTGAAATCTTTCTGCAGCCATAACGCGTTCAAGTAGGCCATAAATTTACGATAAGCAGAAGCAATTTGTGGATTTTCGGACAGAAGACTATCGAAGCTAGAGAGAAGAAGAGCAAATTGTTACTTTCCATCATCGTTGAGCGTTAAACAAAGATACAGTTGTATTATAATGGTCAATTCTTTTCTGTACGTTCGATAATATACTTGTATGATTTATTGAAAATGATTTTAACGCGTCTGTAATGGAAACACGAGGAAAAATTCGGAACAAAGTATACTTTACCATCGACCATGCGCCTCACGACCTCCTCGGGATTAGCTCCGGCATATTTTAAGTTGATGTACATCAACAATATCGCTTCCCAAGGATATTGAAAGAGTTCTACGAGCTTGGTACTATGTTCCAGCAGGATCTCCACGCTTTCACCTGCAACACGATCGAAACGTCATTCATTGTGAAAAACGAATGAACATTGAAAAGATTAAGAATTATCGCATCGTATACGTGTAATATATCACAAACATATTACATGCGATCATATTTGTGATAATAGACATCGTATCGCTACTTGGCATCGATAGTGGCACAACTGAAAAACTTGAAGCTGTAGAGGCGAGGCTCTTTAAAATTTACAAAGAAATCCAACGACGTTATAAGGCTGACTCCACGCGAGACATGTCACTACATGTTTGCGAAAGCAGTAAGATCTTCCACTTGTAGCGTCACAAAACAACTGAAAATGAGCCAGTATCGTAAAAATAAGGCCAAGGTAATAGTCGCCTAAGTGCATAATAATTTCGTCCTCTGGCGCAAAACTGATGAAATTATAAATAGATCTGTCATTCGATAAATGCAAATTTGACATTTTTTCAGCTATGCCAACAGCAATACCAAGCGGCGCAACGATGTGTTGGTATATTATTGCAACTACGTTTTCTTTGATCTATTCTTCGATCGATAAAAGTCAATAAAGGATCCGCTCGACGTGAATACCTGTAGGTGCAAAAAGAAGCTAAGAAAAAAAAAAAAAAAAAGAAAATTGACGACACCTAATAAAAATATGAAATACGAAGGTTAAGAATACGTAATCCTTGTTTTGGAAGGATTCCAAACGCAAACTCTAGCATAAACATTCTTGCACAATCCGTGACACGCGTGATTAATTTTTAATGCGCGTGTATAAATTCATTTCGCTATTTATAGAAATTTCGGATTAGCAATAAACGTATCGATGCAAATGCATCGTTGTTGCACGTTTGACAACGCCCGCTATTTCTTCGCTCGCAACATTTTACGAATTCTTACTCTTTTTCGCAGCAAATATCAGCAAGTTAATAAGATAATGCTGAAATAAGTGCGCAGATAATTTTGCTTGAAATGTGGACAAACCGGTACGGTACGAATGTACAGCGTCTATGGTTTTTCAAATATTTTGAAACATTTCAATAAAACGCACGTGTACGCGTGATACGTTTAATTTAATTATTGCCTATGCTTGGGCAGATTCGATAGAATTTCCGAATTGACATTCTATTTTCACAATATATATATGTATATATATATATGTATATATGTATTTCTGCATCACTGATCGAGTCGTTATTCACAGTGCATATATATACGTACACGCGCGCATATGCATATCTATGTCATCCCACGTGGTCTTCGGTTCATGCCGGCCGGAAGCGGCGGAAAAGCGCGAGCCGAGCGTGCGCGTGCGTAACCGGCGACTAGATGCGCGTCGACGTAAGTAAATATCGATTTTAAAGAAGGAACAGCGGCCTGGTTGCTCCCGTTGATGTCACAGTGTATAAGAGCGTTGCGCGCAAGGG
Source organism: Bombus confusus (assembly GCA_014737475.1). Classification (NCBI taxonomy): domain Eukaryota; kingdom Metazoa; phylum Arthropoda; class Insecta; order Hymenoptera; family Apidae; genus Bombus; species Bombus confusus. Next base: position 985,944 of record JACXIV010000100.1, read on the forward strand.
GTAGGAAAATAGCGATTCGGTAAAGGGGTGGGAAAATAGCGATTCGGTAGAGGGGCGGTTGGTTCCTGCAAGAGAAATGGAAGCATGGAGTATAACGTCCACGAACATGCACAAGGACAATAATTCTGCAGCCGTTATGACATGATATATTAGATATTAAGGCAGCCAATAGTAGCGCGTCCGCTTGCCACAGCTCCGCCTATATAAGAGGCCTTCTGGATCGTTTTTAAAAGGCGGAAATGGTTCTCCCCTCCTGCCGCTACAACTCTGCGCTGTACACTCTCTTTTGCCTTGTTCCGTTGCTGTCTCCCCTTCTACTACACTGTCTGTCGCTTTTTCCAAGCAAACCCGAGTCTCCCTCTCCCGTATTGCCATCCCCCGGCGTTCTATCGGATAGACACCACGACGCGGACCACAGGTGCTGCGCCACCCGGACGCCAGGCGTTGGTTCCCTCCTTTTCTGTGCACAGGTGAACCCGGCCAACCAGGTGCTGCAGCTCCGTACCCGCGGCGTATGCGTGCTCACTCGCTTTGGAAGAGGTATGCTGCTTTCGTTAGAGAGCGAGACACGAGTGGAGAACGCGAACGCGAACGCGAACGCGAACGCGGCCGAGCGAGAGAGCATGAAATTCTGCAAGAGAAGAGACACCGGCAGAAAGAGGGGAAAAAGAGCGAGAAACAAGTAGAGGGGTTGCCCTCTGACCGGAGAAGGACTCCGACTATAGTCGTTAGTTTTCACGCCGGTGCTTCTCGGCTTCTGGCAAGTCGACCATGTATCCTGCGTTTCGGTCGTTCTTGTCCCTCTTCGAGAAATCATCGGGAAACTCGTCCGCTTTCCAGCTATTTGCTGGAACGAGTCAATCAATCCTAAATAGTCGAACAAGCGCAAGTACCGTTCAACGAGTCGAGTTTGCCAATCGACGTTAGAAACTCTGTGTTTACGCTTCGTAAATACAAGAGAGGCGCTTTTTCTGTCGCAATTTAATCCTGCAAAATAATGGCGTCGCATCGAGGCGTACGCGATGACGTATGAGACAGCTAAGGAGAATTGTGGCATTTAATGCTTGATCGTTTGCTATAGCAACACGGTTTATATTTAAATTACTTGCGATTGAAACACGTACGAGCGAGGCGTATGCAAATAAGACGAAAGCATTCCGTCGATTGATCCACGATATGTAAATCGATAACGTAACGGGAAGTAAAAGCTGTCCGAGAAAGCGCGCTGTTCGACAATGCTCTATGTAGCAGGGCAAATAATGCTAATTTCATGGTTTAAAGTATAGCGATGATCGACGATAGCTTTCGATACTGAATTCCACTGAAATTAATTACGCTTTAACATGCAAACAGGTGAAGGTAAATATGTACCTGCGTATCGCTATGTCTGGCTAATTTCGGTAAATCGAACCGTTCTTTTCGAGAAATTGCTACAATCGTGTACCGAATTCGATGTTACTGCCATTCGTACTGAGTCGATGATTCCAATTTACTGCGCGAATCAACTGCCTCTCGTTCGTCGCTAATCGTAAACCTAAAAATAATGGAATTTTCCCGGAATTTTCAGTATCGTTTCATTTGCGCGCGAAACATCGTACGTTTGAAATTTCCTGCATCATTGAAACTATAAGTGGACGCGACGATTACTGACTGAAGGTGCATGTTTGCTTAATCTCCATTGGTAACGAGATCTACAAAATTGATCGACTCCAAATTTGATCTGCGTGCGCAGTGGACGTCACTCTTTACATTTCTTTTTTCTCACTTCTTCAGTCCATGGAGGATTAACGATTGAAAGATGAAAATTATAGAAAACATCAAAAAACGAACAGATAAACTTTGAAATGACATCGTCTGCTTATTTTCTGCACTTCTTCGAATAACTTTTTATAAATAATTCTTCTCACGAGTTTTTATCGTCGTATCCTCGTCTTAAATTAATAAAATTACGTAAAACAACAGAATTATCGTTCATTAAGAAGGAAACTGAAGTTTATGGCAAAGAGACCTACGATTATAAAATTCTCCGAAATCCGACATGAATTGAAGCATTGAACACGCATAAGAAACCTATCGGCCCAACCTAACGATTATTATTTTTGTTCATACTTTCACGCATCACATGTTATCACAATTTTAATCCATAAACAAACTAGATCGTTGACAATTTAAGTAAGATTCCTCGAAAGGATTTTTACTTTTACCAAAAGATTTCGAACGCTTGCCTTCTCGAGTTTTCCTAAAGCGTTCTTGGAAGAAAATTGAATTTTCACATGCATGTAAACGATCTAATTCGCACACGGGGTACGAGAAAACCTGTATGTGTGTCTACGGATAGTTAACTCTCTGAACGGATAAAATATTCGTACGCAGCGTTTACTGTACTCACTAAAGTAGTATCGTAACTTGAAACCGTCATCAATCATAAAATATCAGAAACAACTGACAACGCGTAATTTTGCTTCATACTCGTGCACCAATGAGTGGCGCAGTTAAAAAAGAAAAGAAACACACGCCAGCATACGAATACACACAGTGCTGACATAACAGTGGTGAAAGGTTCCAAGTTACTTAATCCGCTCGATCATCGTAAACAATTATCGCTGATCCAATGATAAATAAACAGTTTCGTGGGCAAGAACCGACGAGTGGAGCTGTGACAAGTCTTTCTCGATAAAATCGGTACCAAGAACTTAAGGAGTAAACACACTCCAACGCGTGGGGACAGAAGAAGTTTATAAGATCGCATCCTGTCAATCGCCGTACCGTTTAATTTTGCTCCGATTACTTCACGATGTCGTGTTCCCACGACCCTTAGAAAATACTTGTGTATCCAATTCGTCGAGCAAACTAATCTTATTCCTTCCTGGTTAAATGTTTCACATTCTCATCAAATCTCCGTGTACGGAGCTGGAAAACATCCCATTGAGGCAGAACTATTTACATTTTCGACGCTGATCCATCATCATCATCGGCCTTTTCAATACACAGTCTAAGACACGAATGTTAAATATAGGATTCAACAATAAGATAGTAGAACTTTATGAAAGTCGGACGTTACACTAACCTCGAAACTGTGAGCGGCTTCCGTATCATTTCTCGGTAAAAATTTGTAAGATAACGATTGCTTAAATTCAACGTGTATACGTATTACAATTTGAATATACATATGTGTCTGCGTACATACGTGCGATTAATCTATACAGAGATTCTTAAAACAAAAGAAACAGAGATTCTGATTTTCAAAACAGATAAATTAATGACTCGCGTTTATGATGACTCGTAAGATCGCGCTACTTTACATCCGAACAAGAAGCAAAGTACAAGTAAAATATGAAACTCGAATAAAAAATTATAACATTTGCTGCGATTTTGATATGCTGACTGGATACTAAGAAAATTATTCTATAGTGATCTTTCCGGACGTATTTAGTATTTACTCCGATAAAATCGTTTTACAATCGTTTCAAATAATAATTACGCGCAGTTCAAATTTTCCGTTCAAGAATACTACGAGGTTACGCAGACAAATTAATTCAGTAACTTTTTTTACTTGACGACTTCTGTCAATTTTGCATAAATGAATATAAATAACAGATTATAAGAATATTCCTTCTTTCGGCCTTGTATATGTATAATAAGAAAACTCAGAAGCCGGCAGCATCTCGTAAACGCGATAGTGATATCTAGTTTATGGTATCGCTGCGAAAGATTGTAATACCACTGGAAAATAATAGTCTGCCAGTTTATTCAAGAATTTAGTACTTTATATCCAGTATTTTTATTTTAGTGGTTCATATCCAAAGTGTCTGCGATAAAAAAAAAAAACTTGAGGCAAATGCATCGTTATCGGAAGGAAATAAACGGCAGTTTAGTGAGAAATATTTATCAATATTACATGCTATTATCAGAATTGTCCCAAGATCGGTATATACTATTACGATAATTGCAAGCAAATTGTTTGCACCTTAACAGAAAAAGAGAAAAGAATGTAATTTAATGTTAACTTTCACAAAAATCAATTTGTCATCGCCTACTACGCAAAAGAATTATGAAACAAGCCATTGAACGTTAATTTATCTCAAAAAAAAAAAAAAAACACGTGCATTCTAACTACTCAGTATCACGGACATACAGCGATAAATAACGTTTTTAACGTTGAATGATAAATATAAAAAAAGTGATTCTTTTCTTCGACATCAAAGCGAAAGGAACGCTCGAAGCATTTTTTGTTACATCTTGAGTGAAACGTCAGTAAAAATGAAAATTTTAAAAATGAGTTCGCGGTACAAATGGAACTTAAAGTAAAAGGAGGGGAATTAATTTTGTGAAATTCAATAATAAGAATTGACGATTTGCAAGAGTAAATGTTGTAATTTGTAGGAAAGGAAAGGTCGTCGTCCAACGCTGATTAATTATTTAATTAATAGATTTTTTCGGTCTAAATGATGAACAATGTTGAAAAAAGGACATTTACATGTTAGAATACACATTTCTGCCCAAATTTTATTTTTACATATATCACAAGTAAAACGATTGATATTTTCATATTAATTTATATTAATATTTATAGTCTGCGCATTCGACGTGTGCTCAACATTCATATTCGTTGCCTGAATAAACGATATGCCTCCGAAATACGGTACATAGAATTGTTATATTTGTTTGTTCATTCAGATAAAAATACTAATATCTGGCGAGAAAGTCGAGAAATATAACAATGTTGATACTCTATATGCTAGTAGATACTGCACGACTATCCCTGAATTAACTGACAATTTACAGAATGCAACGAAACACGAATTACATAAATGGTTTTCGTTGGTCTTTGGAACAAAATTACCCGATACACCTACCACGTGTGTCAAGTTTTTTTTTTTATTTATTGGAGTATATTTACAAGTGTGTCAAGTTTAACGCGATACAGGCGCAACGAAGGCGATGACGAAAATAGATAATAATGACGATTCCGCAAAAATGATGTACAGTGCATCTCACACAAGTCCATCGCACGTTCGGAGTATTTATTAGTCGAGTTATACAGGACTCGCGGAAATATCACTCACACTTTACATATAGTAGTATAAATTTTCATAATTATGCCGCACAATGACAAAACGCTGCAGCCTTTTATTTCCTGTCGACTTCGTCGCTTTTATTATCATATTTCATATATCAGAGGTACACGCGCGTATATCCAGGCTGGAGTATACGCGGCGTAAAAGAAACATGCGGGTATAATTCGCGAAGTCTGAGAAGAATAAAAAAAGAAGGGGGTAGTGATCGTAACGATATCGGATAACAAAAACTTTGATACGAGTCCGCGAATTATGTGACGCTGCTGAATCCAATCACCCCTAGAGTATTATGTCGACTGATAATACTGTTTTACATACGCAGCATACTTCGGCGAAAACTCTCGTATATTTATAAAGAGAAAGGTATAAATAATAAATGAGACTTAAACAAATGTTTGGTCTCTCGGGACGTATACACGTATCTACGTTTACAGTCAGAAGAAGCGTTGAATAGAATAAGATCACTTTAGTCTATATCTAAGTGTTATAAATATTGCATTATCTTTCTGGTTATTTCCTGCTCGATTCATAAAAAAATGTACCATTGAAATCTTTCTGTGCAAAAATTGGTAATTATCGATGTCTCATCCACCTCGTCGATTTCCATGATTTTTGAATACGTTGTAGAAATCGACATTTTGAACAACTTTTACTTGTACATGCAACGTGTGTGTATATGCTGTTCGGCCTTAGTTTCCGAGATTTTCCGAAAAATTATCGGTACCATTATAGCGAATTCTAGCAATAATTTGCGTCCGTGACAGCATACGCTTCGGTTTGGTTATCGACGGCTGAATAAAACGACACCTAACGCAAACATATATAAAATATACACAAAAGATAAGAATAAGGTTTGGGTTAGACGTTATTTTATCCGGTCGCTGTGTCGTAAGGGCTCTTTTCCACTTGTAACTGGTAACGCGACTTGCCAAGAGTCGCGCGCGACGTCAACAAAGGTCAGTTTTGTTCTTTTAATGGAACTACACATTTTTTAACACATTAACGAATCTGTCGTGGTGTTCTTTATAAAAATTTAGTAACTTATACGCGTAGAAAACCTGTTGGTGCCTGTCAGTAACAAACAAATTTTCGAGAAAACTGAGAAACATAAATAAAATAATTAAATTTTGTGTTTCACAATATGTGTAGCATTACAAACACATGTGCATTATCATGGTAGAAAATTTCTCATCATCGTAATATTAATTATTTATGTTGAAGATATTACAAATTAGAATATTATATATTATTCTACAGTACTATAAGTTAATAGTATTATGTATTGAAATGTCTTCCGAGAGGATCCCTCGCACTTCTAGCAAAACTTCAGCAAAACGACATTCAGCTGATACCTTCAACTCAAAAAAAAAAATCAAGCTTTTTTTATTTCCGCTTTCTGATCAATGGAACTTTTACCAACGTATTTCTTACATTTTTTTCATTAAAATCAGAGCAAATACGATATAATTTGGAGCATATTTGCTTGCTTAATAAATGATAATTAAATACACATAAATAAGCAAATATAATTCAAATTATATCGTGTTTGGTCTCGTTTTAATCAGAAAGATCACGCAAATACGCTAGTAAATGATTAATTTAAAAAAAAATAAAACTGTTCCAACTTTGAATTAGTACCTACATACATTGTCTCGCCGATATTTGACATTGAATCGTGTTACGTTACTCGATCGCGGCGGGCCGTCGGGTCCCGCAGTGCGTCAGAAGAATCTTTCTCTGTAGTGGGGAAGACGACGTGCAAATTTGCGGAGGATCTTTTTGTGCAATTATCTAATATTTCCTGTACTTCATAGTCGCACGCGACTAATCGCGAGTCTCAGAAGCTAAGGACGCAGAAGCAAAAGTTGTTCTGAATCACGCCGCCGACAATACATTAAAAAATCATCGTAATCGGTGAGGTCGATGACATAACGATAATTACCGAAAAAATTTGTCCATTTGTCCATTTTTTCTTCGAAAATATGAATACAAATAAATTCATTCTAACATATATAAATTTTTATCCTAATTTCTGTATTATTGCATTATTTATTTGCATCATTATCTCATTCGCGTCTGTCAGCCGTTTTGGCATTGATATCGATATCATTTCCAACTTATTTCGAAGTATCCATAAAATGTTAAAACAAGAAACAAGTTTGCTCATACCACCGCTAACTCAGAAAATATGTTTCTCTTATAGCTATAAGTGTTAATTTAAAATAATATTTTCAATATTCAAAATTATTGGATTTTTCTACAAACGTAGAAACGAAGTTAACCGGTCATCATAAGGTTAAGGAAATTGTTGTACTATGCTTTATTATATATATTCATTTATTATTCCAACTATCGTAATGGAAGAATAACGTCAGTTGTTAACGATACTGTTAAAAATCACGAAATAGCTACAAAAATAATTTTGCTATTACCCTTTTAGAAGAATAACAACCACATCGAGATCAATAATACATATATGCACGATCATCGTAAGAACCGAAGAATAAAGCTTTCATGACCAATGTCACAGGTCAAACACCATCAGCGACAATGATAACCGAAGGAGGAACGTAGAATTTTCTCCCGGCACAGTTCTGACCATACGAATACGATTATATGATTTTATAGATGTGCGTTTGATTGCATGAAATTGGTCGTTAACTCGATATCCTCTCTGGTATCCGAAGAACAAAGGCTATAACCGTGACATTGTTAGAAATCCCACACAAATCGTACAGCAAGCTCACTTAACCCGTGACACGAATAAAAACCTTTGTAGAATGCGTTTTCAAGTGTCACTGTGTAAAAATCGTATTGAACGAGTTTGTTCGATATCCCGAAACAACTAAGCCATTAAATTACTCGAATACGCCAAGTGCTCGGGAACACAGAAAAAATTGTCGAAAAACGTTATCTGACGAAAAGAGATTGCTTATAAACTAACGTAAGTGCCTATGCGCAAAAAAAAAAAAAAAAAACTATCACCTAGAATTTCGTCAGGGATCGCGTACACGTGCGTAAACACGGGATTTCACGAATTTCCAGCTTGATGATCCCTGCGAGGGTCTCGTATTACGTAGAGGAACGCGAAACCCCCGTCTACATTTCGACCACTGGTCGTGTGTTCGATGGACATACATCGCGGCACACATAGCTCTCACGAGGGATGGTTTAGAAACGGGCTTTGTAGCAATGATACCGTTGTATCGCCACGTAATTGAAACCCTGGCCTGTACACCGACGAGGGGCCGTTTCAATGACAAAAGACACGTCGTATCGCACTGAGTATCATTCGCTGGGCCGATGTTCTCTTACCAGCCGGAACAAAAGCTTTCAGACTTTCAGCACTCTTTTGCGCCTTACGCGATGCCTTTTGATCGTGTTACAAAAAAATCTACTTTTATTATTTCGTTTAACGTACACGGACGTGTGAAAATGATCTTTCTGACTATCGCTTCTCCACGACGATCGAGTCTCTCTGGGCAAAATGGGAAAACGATCGTTGAATTGGAAGTTTAGATTGAGAAATCGCGGGACGTGAAGTTTCAGCGAAGAAGAGTATAAGGAATAAAGGAATTTTGTAAAGTCTTCGTTTTGCCAGAAATGTGTCTGTTAGAATTGAACGATGAAATTACGGACATCTATAGTTACTGAATAAAAATGAAATGATTACGATTGAGTTACGTAGGTTCGTAACAAATATAGTTTCTTCCTTATTTGCAATTGACGTTAATACATACTTCCAAGGCGCTTAAAAATTATTCGCGAAACAAAATCAAACCGCTCGAACGAAATACTTATCGCTAACTTACATCTTACATCCATTAAACACTTAAAACACGCGACATTGTAAATACCAGCCTAATTACTGAAAATTCTGAACAGAATTGATGGTAATTATAAAATAAATTAAAAAAAAAAAAACTTCTAACGAGAACCTGCGCATCCGCTTCATTCACGATAGAAGTTTTCTACCCAGAAGCTTCCTCGATATCTGCTTTAACGTATCCATCGACGTTTTAAAGACAAGAGGATCGTGGCAAAGGAAAGTTGCAGACGTATCGCCTACGCAACCCCTCGCTACACTGGGAGCTTTGTACTTGACGTTTTACGTGTATTTCAATAAAAATGATATAACCGAAACCCTTTGCAACAATTCTTCTTCGTCTATAAAAATAGTCAACGTGAAATCGCAATAAGTTCCAGCGGAAAGAGCCGAATGAAGGAACGGTCGTGAACGCGCCAGCTTTTACGAGACACGACATTTCGGAAGCAGTAAAATTCTATCCTGTCAAGCGTTCGCATAAAATCCTTGCTCGCTTTTGGCCATTGCTTGCAAACGGACGAACGTATTCCTCGTTCGTTTTAAAAAATTACTTGGGGTACGCGTGTGCGATGTTTATACGATAGTTTAAAGCAGATCTTAGACAGTAGATGGAAAAATGTACGGTACCTGGTAAATTCTTCTGAACAAGCTAGGAAAATAATTTTCGTTAGCGTGATATACCTTGTATTGTTTCTTGTCGTTGCTTTTTATCGTAATTTACTATTAGTTTTCTTTCTATTTTTTGTTAACTTGCAAGACAATTTTCACTTTGCTATAACAACTTTGTTATACGATTTGTATATAATTGTTTCCTTGAAATTATTCGCAGCTTCAGTTCTAGCTATAGTTTGTACGATCAACCAATAAGTAGTTAAAATCAATACACGAAATACTTTTATACATAAAGTTCGCGCGAGTGTTGTGCAACTTATTAGTTGTTGTAACTCATTAGCGTATTTTATATATCCGATTCGTTCGCTTGCCAAATAGTTACGCGCTTGGTCGTCGAAAATTGATGCTGATTCACTTCTTAGACGATCATCTCTTTGAAACGACACTGTTTGGTCAATAACCGTAACCTTCGAATATTTTCTGCCAATGAGAATTAGAATATTTTTTGCCATAGAATAATAATTCTCTTTTTATTATTATTACCATCTTTTTTCGCCTAGAGAATTTATCTCTGGTTTGGGCCAGTATGAACACGCTATGCCAAACATTTAAAACTGGAGAACATTTTTAATATCTGCACGTACGTAAATATAATATACATACATCTATTTTCTTGTCGATCGATGCATCTTGCCAAATGTGTGCACTATTTTGCCTAGAAACGGGCTCATTTCTTTGCGATTTCTCAAACATCGCTCAACCGTTTCCCAAATCTTCCAACATTTCAATTTGGAAACATTCGATTCCCGCCACTTCGCAAGTAGGTACACATATAAATACATACAAAATTCTCGCAAATAGCCAGCTTTTTGCATTTTAAACGCATAGCCCGGCCGTATAGCAAAGTGCCGAACAATTCGCATGCGATAGGAAACTTAGCAATAAGTAACCATACGCCTCCGTGGCTGGATTAACAGTCTCGTGAAATGAAAACGATGACGTCACGCGACGCCCGCAAGCCGCGTCGCGACGAACTAGCGATCTTGCACACAGGCATAGTAGCATTGCGCGGACACACCACGTACAATGCAAGTCGAGAGAGCGAAAGACCATAAACACCCCTGTGAAGGCTGGCCGAGATGCCGTGAAGATCGTTGCCCTCCGGGTGCACAGTAGAAGTAAGTAGAAGGCCGTAAAGATTTTAGGACTCTTTGGACATGAGATGTTGGCTGACGCGGCGGCAGCGCTATGCAACAACGAAAATCAACCGACTCGGCTTGCCCGCGTTCCTTTCACCGCAATTCTCTACCCTTCTGCGAGCTTTTTCTTACGATTTTATCACAGAATTAGAGGAAAGAAACGCGACGATCTTTACGAGCAGATTTTATTTTGCGTATATGTTTGATGTAACTACAGCGGATTTTCGGTTACCAAAACACTCGTTGACAAAACGTTATGGAAAATTGGAGGATGGTTCCTTGTAAGAAGGATTATAAAAGAAGGACAGAACACTGAAAGAATACTGTTACGCTTTTATTTAAAAAAAAATTTCAAGGTCGATTTGTCGTTTGTTCTCGATTCCCATTGTGATTTTTAATTATTTGCGAATTGAATCATTTTGTAGCATATATTTGAAAAGAAAGATATAGTACGCTAGAATTTTAGATCATTTTTATAAAACAACAAGTTTAAGTGAAACAAATTATAACCGAGTTTGATATTACAGTAAAGGTAAAATTTATCTGTGAGAGGGTGAAAGGCTTTTATATATATATATATATATATATATATATATATCTTGTACGTCTTGAAGCCTTGAAAGTATCCCGAAAGTAGTCCACTTTAAAAACCATACATCTACCTTTTACACTTTTACCTACTCCTTGACTTGATCCAATCTTATCATAAAAGCAAGGACAGTAAAACATTCGAAATTATGATACACTAAATTAGAACGAGCTTTCAAAGTTGATACTCTGTAAGACAGAGGGCCTACGCCTTTTGAAAGGAGCTTTAAAATGTTCTAACCTCTGTAGTTTAATTTAAGATACCTTAATTCGCTTTAACACGTAAGTAGGTGTACAAATAAGGAATAGAAACAGTTAAAGGGCAACATGATAAAAGGAAAACATTCGTAGAAAAGAAAGAGTGATAGCGCGGAAATACGAGTCGTAAGTTACTTGCTTGGTGCGCAAGTGTGGATCGCCAACACTGATGGGAGCTATAATATTTTATGGCATTTCTGCGATAGTAGTAAGCTGCCCACTGAGCAGACGAGATACAGCGAGGGTGAAAGTGACAGATCATTTAACCCTGTCGCCTCGTAAAAGAGACCCGACTCGAGTCACTAGACTGTGACCAACTTTACAATCCACCCTTCCTTCAGGCGAGTTGACCAAAACCTTGCAATCTACAAGCAGCCTGTTTTTAAGACTGATTTAGATCCACGGTCGATAGTTTAAGATACACGCGAATCGATTCGATTATTTAACAGACACAAATATTTGTGATTTTTCTATTACGCAAACATTTGATCATTTAGAAACGTACGAGAATTATTGATAAGTGAAATGAAACTGTATTTATGTAATTAGCTTCTAAAAAAATAACACGAGAGTAATATTCTACTTCGTAGTTCGAAATACGAGCGTGCACCTACGTAATAGTACCGAGAAAATAAAAGGGTTAACTTAGTTGTAGAATAGTTGGCAGTGATAACGGAGATATATGCATGTATATAAGCTCGTAACAGCAATAACAAGCACAAATACTGGGTATTACATATTCGTTTGAATATCGTAAAACTTTCGTTTGAAACGCTACTTCGATGTTTCAAACTACTGTCTAATAACATAAAAGCTCACGTAAATAACTTTTCTCTGAACTATGTATTAAACTCAAAGCGAGGAACTTCAAAAGTATCATTGGGACAGATACTGCCACGAACGGTAAATGTTATTACATATTGAGGATACACCTATGTATAGCACGAAAAGGCCTCACGCATCGATATTTCACACGTTGTTCGTACGTATCACTTTTAAATATCAAGTTCAAAATTATTTCCAAGGAACACTGTTCAATTGACGATGAAATTGCATAGATCTTTGGTTTATCAATGATCGCTGATAACTTGCAAAATTTTTACAATTTATCAGGGTTATTATCTTTTTAATTATTTAATTTTCCAAAACAAGAGTACTACCTTCTTAATTATTTTCTCGTAAAATCTCGTAAAGTATTATTTTTCGTCTCTGTTACTGGCAATTAATTTAACAGGTGCATCTACTTTTGTGAAAAGCGACCAGTGAGCAATAGTTTGCAACTTGCTCGAGTTTATCTGTTACATAATGTGAAATATTTACAAATAGCTTCTCTTTATCAAAGAGTATGTTCTATTGGAATGTGTGTGACATTTAATCACCGTATAAGATAAGGTTTTATTTACGTAGTTTTCTTCTGATTCGCTAAGAAAAAATATACACTAAACAAAAATAGAGTTATAAAAATAACTTCTAATTTAATCTACCAATAGCGTTTCTAAAAATATTTTTATACGCCTTGTAGTACCCTTTTGGTTCGTATTAAAAAATCTATACGACTCCATTATCGATCGAACAGTGTTCCGTATTAATATACCCAACTTAGAAAATCTTGATTTACCAAACATCCGCGAAAGATCGAATAACTTTGAATGCCGATGAACCGTTCGTGCTATACTACTACACAATGTGTAAACGGTAAGCAAAAACATCAGTTCGTATCCTTCAACCATTTCAGCGGTTTCAGTGATCGATCGTGTTTCTAAGCACATGTTCCATAACTTGCAACAACAATGAAGAGAATAAATTCCCTTGTTAACGCAATCGTGATAGAATATCTCTCTATTCTGAAGAATAGCACAATTATGAGATTCCAGAGATAAGCATTTCATAGTTTTGCTAGGATCAAATTCTTCTTTTGAATTCTTTGTTTCAATATTAACGATAAAGGAGAAGATACAAAAAGTTACGAATTTTATTAGTTCATTTAAAGCATAACTAACTAAAATTAGTTGCTTAACCCGTTCACACTGTAACTATAAAGTAGCGTAGTACCGTAAGTTTCACATCTGAGGTGTCATAATACGTAGCGTAGTTGCTAACATTTTTAAAAAGTTGAAACTAAGTATTTCATAAATTAAAATCGATTTTTATAACTACATCACAGGAAAAATGGAAATTTTTCATGCAATAATGGTAAAAAAGTTCCTTTTACTGGTATTTATGAAAAACTTCAACGAAAAGGTATCTTTAACGAGTTACTGGTAGGCAAAACTTTAACAATAGTCTAGATAATTATCTATTAATTTACGATTGTTTATCGTGCAACTATCAAGTTAATCACGAATGTCAAACAGCAATCTTGTTCATCCTTATGGGTACACACACGCGTTTCTTAAAATTGTTAACACTAATAACACGTGAAGTGTACGTGATCAATCGATGACTATTTATCGATACAATGAAGAGTCATTCGATAGAAATAACGTTACCTCGACGAATTCAATGCTCGTATTGTTGTATTTTCTTTAAAATTAAGCATTATGGCTGTGAGAAAAATGGCTAATTTTACTTCAATTTTTTATTTTAATACATTTTAATATATTAAAATAGCCAATCGTTTAAATTCAATTGGCACGATAGTTTGATCCGAAGAAAGAGAAAAGGACAAAGTTATACATATCCGTTACAATGTCAGCCTAGGAATATCCTATTATACTATATTTAGCTACTGTTGTTAAGTAATTGAAATTTTAAAGTCACCTTCGATAGACAGCAAGTAGGAAGCTTAGTGATAATTTACTTTTAACAATAGAGTGAAAAACTACGTTTAAGTTTATTAATAGTCAGTCTCCTTGCTATAAATGTCAAAGTTTTCACATTATGTTCTTAAGATCAAGATCCATCAGAAGAGAGTTTAGGAAGAGAATATTGCTATGGATGGCAAAAAATTAATTAAGATTAATTAATTGATTAATTAATTAAGAAAAAATTAATTAAGATTAATTAAGATTATATCTTGCTATACAGCATTGGAGAGATATTAACAATTCGTTGACTTTGCCTATTCAAAATAAATTTTAATAATGCACGAGTCTCAGAATATTAACGTTCCTTCTCTTTTCTATTATGCCGTATATTTTTGCTAACATATACATACGTACTAAGAAAAGGTCATAAGCTGTCTCATGCATGAGTCTTGCACCTTTCGTAGTATGCATATAATTATATCAAACAACCTACACCTTTTACGCGTAAAAATCCAAGAACAGTTAAGTATTGATGATTTCCAAGTACGTTTAGTAACATCGATCGATTTTTCTGACTGATCACGCGATATTGAAGACGACGAAGCTTGTCACGGCAGGAAACGAACGCCTGACGTATGAGAAATGTTACTTTGTCTCTTCGTGCAATTTAGCTTACATCCTTTCCATCGTTAAATTCGTAGCTAAAGAAGATAACTGAAATTAATATATTGCAAATTAGTGTCTTCGTGGGGATTCGAATTTTGCCACAATAAAAAACACAATATAATGCCACAATGTAAAAATAATGATAGCGTAGAAAGCATTTAATCTTCGTTATTTACGTTCTTAGATTTAATTGTTCCAACAATCGGTTTACATCTTATATCAGTTATATTTAAATTACAAGCTAAGGGGTTAGTAAGCATCAATAATTTATTTATGCTTCAAATGATATTGCAGTTTTAGTTTCAGTCTAATGGTATGTATTTATTTAATCGCTTTTGCGAGTACCTGGTAGCATTTCTGCATTTACATAAGACAAGTATAATTTAATCATAGATATATATATATATATATATATATATTCTTATCAGTATTTTCATATTAACTGAACTTTCAGTGGATAAGAACACAGTATTGTTAAGTTTACCTTGACTATGAATAAAATGTTATATATTTTATATATAACTGATATAGAATACTTCTACGATTCATTGTATATTATTACAGCTTCTAATTACTTCCTAATGTTGTTAAATTGGCTAAGATACAATAAACAAAATACATACTATAAACAACATTTGTACTATACATAGAAGAAAACATAAAATCATTTCTTTATAAAGTTAAAGAATACGCCTTTCGATGGAATAGAAATCGACGTCAACGCAATTTGACGAGTACAACTCGATGAACATTCATCGCCTGTATATAATAAGTGCTTGTGCATTTATCGCGCTTGTATTTAGAACGGACTATTTACGTAAACGATCTGATATTAAAAGACGTGTGCCTCGGTGCAATGGATGAAACGCATGTAATCGATATTTTAATGCAAAGTTTTCTGGTAATTGCGATAGCATATGTGACATACATTGTGTAACCGAGCAACAGAAAGCTTTAAATGTAACCGCAGTTACTTTACTTCGACCTGCTTCGCGTTCTTATTTACATTTAAATACTTGCAGTTACCTATTTATACACTTTGCACTCAGCCTGCCAGCAGTTGCATGTATTGTATACCTGTCAATCATCGGTTAGAAACGAGTCAGGCAAACGGAAAATTTCGCTCGAAAGAAAAAGGTCGAAAAGAGTATGAGGAATGAATTCTAAGATACTCTGATATTATTATTATTATTATCATTATTATTATTATTATCATCACCATTATTATTAAATTGTGTCCTTGTTTTACTGAAAGGGAAAAGGAGGGAAAAGAAAGATTAAGTAAATATCTGATGATACTCGCACGCGATAACATATATATCGAAAACAATGTTTTTATTACTACGATCTTCTTCGATACATGTAGGTACAATAAGTATATTGAAGTTTGTATGAAAAAATGTTTAAGTAGAATTTACAAATGAGATTCAAAGGATATACCAGACTTTTTATTATTTTAAAAATACCAATTTTATCTATTCCATCTTTGTTCATGGAAATACTTTTTTCTTTAAAAAGATCTCGCCACGACTAAGATCGTTCGTTTACGTTGTTGTTAGTTCATCAAACGAGTAATGTAAACTAGAATTATCTCCTTTTCACATTTACAACTATAAGTCCGTCTAACGAGACGAAAGACTAGACATAAACAAAACGTAATAATTGCTGCGACTGGAACTATTGGTTGCCGCTTCGTTGGGTAGATTGTGGTGCTGATTGGAGATTCAACACGCATGCACAGTGCATTTATGTTAGGCACGTGCTGTTACAGAAACCTCAAATGTGAATTGTAATTTGACTTTATTTTCACCAATACGAAACGGAATGTAATGGAGCGGATTGGTATGCACAGATTTCGAATCGAGTGAAAATGGAGAAAAGACTGTTTCTACAGATATCACCTATATATCATAGAGAATTTTTAAATGTTAAATTTTACCACTTATTTACGTCAAACGAAGCAAATTCGAAATAGAACTAAATAAGCTCACGAATACTTACTGCGTCTTCTTTCCAAAACAAAATTGTGTCAGGAAGCTTCGTTGTAAAACTGTTCGTTGTAAAAAACGTTGAAAAATGCGCAGAAACGCGAAAATATAACAGAAGATAAGCGGCAACCAATACTGACGCGTACGCTGCCACAGACGCACGACGACTATAGGCAGAATTCACAAATTCGATATTCAGGAATATTCACGAATTTCTAACGTAATTGCATGCTTCGAATCGATTATACCGAATATTCGGCTTATCAAAACTATGATTAAAAGTCTAACAATATCAAAACAATCTTATTCCAAATGATGCGATATTAGCAGAGTTAACACGGTTTAAAATTGTTAGAATAAAAAAGTCAGAAATAGAAAATTGTTTCAGATCCGTAAACTAGAACCTATAATTATCAAAGAGCAGGTATTTATTAGAAAATTCAGGCTTGAAAATGAGAAATTTCAATTTATATCTCAATCGAATATTATCTCTTCGACCTATACGCAACATTGTACTTTAGCGAGTGATTAATTAATTAACCGATAAATGTATTTGTTTGCAATAAAACTGCTGTCAAATTTTAAAATATATTACGTCTTCTTTACGAAACCAGCTGAACAGGTATGTGTCTATTATTCATAATTAATAAAAAAAAGAACTTTCTCTCACAGGCTACAGGATTTGGCCCTAAAAGTATTAACAAAGATTCAATTGAATCAAACATCCATTAAACGCTTAAAACCCACGACATTGTAAACACCAGCCTAGTTACTGAAAATTCTGAACAGAATTGATTGTAATTGTAAAATAAATAAATTAAAAAAAAAAAAGTATTAACAAGGAGCGAACAATCACCATCGCGTAAATACCATAAATCCTTCGCTCACAATTGTCAAAACGTATAAACAATAAGCATATTAACTTTCAATCAGCGATAGTGGGAGGATCGCAGGTTGACGTAACAATGCGTCGCGTCGGCTGAGGGAAAAAGAAAGAAAGGGATAATAAAAGCCGAGAGTCAACGGTTATAAACTGAATCCCTGGGATAGTCCAGGTTAGAAGCCGAAGGTTTTCCTGGAACGCGGACTAAAATCCGTCGGGAACGTGGGGAAAAGTGGTTGCAGACGAACGAAGTCTAAACATTAAAAGAGATCATCTCGGCATAAAAGAACTTCCTATCGAATTTACGCGTCACAGAGATGCAATATATGCGGCAACGAGTAATTCCTTCGGCATTTGGGGTAATTCGTGAAAGTGGCAGCGACGTTAACGAGAAAACTTGGCCCACGAGAAACAACTGCAGAGATGGGTGCTTATATTTGAACTTTTAATTCCTACTTAGAACTTTACGCTATATTTATATTGCCAAAAGTAAGAAAATCATCGGCTTTCTCGGGTATGCGTTCGAGTTAAGCTATCTACGTTAGAGAAAATAGAAAGCGCGTTGGAATATTTAACGTTGGTCTATATATGGCGGAGAATAAGTAAAAAAACAGTGCAAAAATAGTAAAAGTATCGATGTGTAAAACGAAATGGGAAGCTGAAAGTGGACCCTATTAACGCTTAATTGTCCGATATTTTCATAAAATGCAAGCTGCAGTGATTAAATCAGGTAATTGAACGAATATGATATTAAGAATATAATAAACACAAGTATAAAATATAGAACAAGATTAAACTTTAGTACATATAAGATTTGTAGAACTGTAGAAAAGCTCTTTCATAGCTTATGGCCCTCTTTTTTAAATTCATTCAAATATAAGTATAATTCTCTCTACTAGAACGTATTAATAGCACAAAAATAAATGTATTTCGTTAAAATGCTACGTTAATATGCAATTTCATACCTACGAATTATTAACAAAACCATACTAATGTGTAACGTGTGGTATTTATTTAATTACGTAACATATCAAAATATTGTCAAAGTATTGTAAATTTAAATTGCCAGAGCGCAAAACAATCTGAATGATTAATGCTTGATAGTAACTAAAATTACTTTGCCAAGTAGTTGCCAGTTTTATAGAGTCACTTTCTAATTTCTAATCAGTTGCGCTTGTGAAATTGCCTTTTCCCCGGTTACAACGTTTAGAATTACATGTAGTAGGTATCAAATCGAGAACGTTGCTGCAAAAGCTAAGTAATGCAATAATAAGAAAAACTGTATAATTGCTACTGTAAAACAATGCGCATCAAATGTACAATTTTTTGAACCGAAGGTGACAACGTTAGCGCGCTGAATTCGCATGCATTTGATATATTGAAATGCATGCATAACATTGAAATCGTGGAAGTTTTTACATACTTTTTCACAAAATAGGTATTCATACTCTTCTGTAATTAATGTATCAATTTGATTGAAGCGCGATATATTAAGAAACATATCGCGGAATTAGTAACGTTACAGCATACTTATAGCTTCGTTTATAGTCCGTCAAAATGCAACGAAACCTGATGTAAAAACGCACAAAGTACCTGTTAGATGTCAAACTCCAAATAACATTTTAGAAAAATAAATCCCGATAAAGCCATTGTCATCTTTATTAGAGGATATCATCAAAGTGTCAAAGAATAAGTGTCATTCTTTCACGCAACTGTTTCATGTCATAACTCCGTTAGCAGTGCGGTTACAAAAAAATGTCAAAGGGAAAAACTGAGTAGTTTTCTTTTAAGTGCAATGGAGCAATGTGCAATCAATAATTGCGATATTTTTACAAAAATTAATAATGCTATTTCCTAACTATTCGATATCAAGTTTTTTCGATACGGTCACCGATTAGTCGCAATAAAATGGCGTACAGCGAACGTGCTATGCTGTGTATTGTAGAGATTTCGCAGGCAGTTGATCCGTTACCATAACAAATGAAACTTTTATATCTTCACATAATTCCTCTTATTAACAATAGAAATGTTGTGTATGGAATAATCGTTATATATTTATATACAGATACTGAAATAGAAAATCACTGATAGTTAATTCATCATATTATGTATAAAAAAAAAATATGAGAAACGTTGAAAATGTTGCCTTACTTAGGCATCTGTTAGTTTTGAAAATATGGAATTATACGTAACAATTAAATGAACCATTTATTATGAAATTTGCTTCTAGGAGCTATGTTGTCTAAGCTGTTCGATAGCGATAAATAATTCATCCGTGAGGACTGCGCCGACCAATTTATTGTACAAAGTAGCAGCGTAACGCAAACCAATCGTATTACAGAAGTGTTAATCGTAAATTGCATTCCCCTTGTACAGAGTATCTTCGCGTGAAGGGAGCAACAGTCATTATTCGCCCCGAACTAATCGTGAAATTGTTGGTTGTTAATAGTGTTTATACAATGAAGCCATAAACCATCCGTCTTATGCGTTCTTTGTTCGTATAAGAGTATTACAATAACTTGTTTCGCGCTCGAATCATTAACAAATCTTTCTACGATCATCGTTCGAAGTAAGACGTTATGTGAATGACTGCCCTAATCTTTTTAAAAATATAGCTACCTACATACAATGTCATTTTCTGTTTATTAATTTACATCGTTACTTAAGCAGAGAATTTTCATCTGAACTAATATTAGGTCGCGTAAAATATCACGAATATTAATAATGTAGCGAACAATCGTCTTGAAATGTATACGTTAGCGTGAAATATTTTATTTACGTAAATAATTCATTTTACGTAAGATGCCTTGCTTCCTAAAATACAAATCCCATTTCTCTACAACGGAGAAAATAAATAAAAAAATAAATTATTTTAATCAAACGTAATTATTAATTACGTAACGATATCATGCAAAGAGATATGCAACAGAGTCATTCGTCAATAAATAAATTTGCCCGAAAAAGTGACTCGTCACGCCACTTATATAGCGAAAACCAGCCTCGATCGTTTCAACGCGTAAAACGAGAGAATCAAGGTGCTTAGGATGGATTTCCATGTCCTGACCTACCCTCAGTTGTATCCATGACACCACGCAGCAGAACGGTAACCCAAGAAACTCGTAAATGCCACCCCACAGCGGCACACGACCCAAAAACGCTGCATCATGCTATTTCGTGTAATAAGAGAGGTTACCCCTTCGGTGTTTAGTTCAACTTACCAAAGTCCATAAAAGGGTAATAATTGATGAGAGTTTGTAAATGGGCTATCGTTCAATGTGCACGTCATCGATCGCGGTAGCTGAAAAAGAGAAGAAAGGGAGCCGACTCCGGCCCGATACAAAGATTTACGAGTTAGGATTTCGAGAAGGTCCGAAGTCGTAAAAATTTCAAGAGTTTTGTGACAAAAGTGGAGAAAAAAAATTTTTTTTTTTTTTTCAGACAAACCGCAACACCGTTCTATTTCGATTATCGTACTCGTATTCCTAGAAAGATGGTAACTCGAGCGTAAACTCGTGTTTTACGTTCCCCATCGATATTAGAACGATGGTAAATTGTACATCGTTGTACAAAGGAAATCAAGGAGACATTCGAGCATTCTATGGCTGAAAATAGGGGGAAATCAAGAATAACTGAATCGCATTGGAAACTCTATTGTCGAGAAAATCGAGTTTGAAAATTTGTCAAATGTAACGTGAATTTTCAAATCTTTTAAGATTCATAATTCTTAGCCACAGAAAATTGGAGAATCGACGAAAGTTATTTTACATATGGAAATAAGTCGAAAATACAGCATAAAGCTTTTGCGTTTTAGATCTTATCTCGAGGAAAAGTAGAGTTTGAACATGTTTAGTCAAGAATTAACCCGCTACACATATATTCGTCATGTACACGTGTGTTTATATTACGTATATATTATGGTCTCCTAATTGCATTGAACTAACGTGCCGCACCATCGGCAGCATCGTACGACGATAGTTGGAACATGCTGGAAGAAACGTGTACACGAAGACGGAAGCATTGAAAAAAAAAGTATTAAATCTGTCCCATTATCAGGAGTGTTATCTTTGTGGAAGTCGTGTATGTTATTCGAAGATTAATATTTCTTGCTAAGCAATCAACTAGATCCTGCACGATCTAGTTCTGAACATTAATCTTTACTACAACCGATCAAACGCTTGCTGTACGTTAAGAACCACGTTCTGATTTT
The DNA here is from genome assembly GCA_014737475.1 of Bombus confusus. Taxonomy (NCBI): domain Eukaryota; kingdom Metazoa; phylum Arthropoda; class Insecta; order Hymenoptera; family Apidae; genus Bombus; species Bombus confusus. The sequence continues at coordinate 1,007,996 of JACXIV010000100.1, forward strand.
ATTGACAGATTAAACTCAGGCTGGCTGCCTATGAAGATCGTACGTTACTTTTCCCATACCACTACACTTACGGTGCCTTTTTCTTTCTTGCATTTCACAAGTCCCTTTGCATGCACGGAACTGCTAATTACTCGACACAGAAATTATCTCGCTTGTAAAATATTATCACGAGCGAATAAATTGTACGCGCGGCCCGCTTTAAAATATTCCATATATTTCGTGTCGCGTGGGTCACCTGCAATTCGTGACGTGACGTGATAAAAGCTCTGTTTCATAAATAGAATCTACTTTGACATCCTTATTCGGTAAAACAGACGTGGAGGTTTTACTATCTGCACGGCGCGTCGTGCTAATGCGAAAAGACCATCTTATTATCTATTAAAAGTAGAAATATTCTCAATGAAGCTAACACGTTTCCACCAAGTGCTTTTCAACTGCTCGCTTGACAAATGCGTATCTCGCGAAGTAGGGAAAGAAAAGTTAGAATCTTTGGGAAAGACCCTTGAAAAAGGAGAAGTAATTATGAGAACGGGCAGTTGCAAGTTGTAAGTGCCACGCGTCAGATGGTCGAGACGCACGACTTCACATGGGATTCAAAATGGCGACGGCGCAACGTCCTCTGTGCACGTACGGTTGGCGAATTGACGTTACGTTTTCGCCAAACATATCCTTCTCCGGCGTAACAACGAGCCACGCGTTATTAAAAGTCTGTGCTCGATGCCTTCAAAGTGCAAGCTCGTAAAGACAGACTTTACAACCCCATATACTCGCTATGATCACCCTTGCGCTAAAGGAACGATTCCCTACGCTCGGTTCGCTTCTACCCAACTTTTCACGGTATCGCTGGATCCATGTCACTTTTCCATTACCAACTATGATACAGCGATGCCGTTCCCTTTGTATTAATATCATCATCGTGGATCCGTGGAAACGCGTCGGTTTTAAATCAATTAACAGGTTTATGACTCTTCACGGGAACGATTATCATAAACTTTGGATCGGCCGGGTCCCATACAATGACCACGGAACAACGACACAGTTCAAAGGAAAATTGTATTATTAGTGATTATCAGAGGGGCCGGAATAGCCACGAATCTTTTATTTACGTAGCTAGTTTCACAATGTTTGAAACGGTGTATTGTATTATTTGTCGTGATACTTTTACCGTGTATAGCCGGTTGTAAGAGGGATATAAACGACTCGCATTGATAACACACAGAAAAAGTAATGGATTTCCAATTGCGGTGAATGTATTGCGCTATACGACGACCACGGGAGAAGAATATGACAGCGATATTCACCATTCCTTATAGGAAATTTTAATACTCGACGCGCTATCGATCAAGCCCGTATTTTGAATTTATTTCTAACAATAATAATAATATTTTATCTGATCAGAACCTAGCTCGATAAGCAAAACAACGTTACTGAAACAAAATTGGCCAGTAGTTTCGTCGGTAGCTGAAGCAAAACAGAACGCAGTATCGATATATGTACACGGGTAAAGAAAACATATATCGGAGTTTCTTCACGAATGAGCGGACGCACAACATTGAAAGGAAATAATTTAGTTACGAGTGGCTGATTGTTGTTTCAAACTCGTAAAAAATTTTAGCATCATGTCCATGCATTATCTCGTTGAGATATTGCGAGGGGACGCGTGCTGAGATCCGTCTAGACAGATCGGAACAAGCCGGTGGCGCGTCAATTCGACTTTAGTGTGGTTTGTCCGCACGCAGACTTTAGCCTCCTTCGAACCGTTTACGTCCGTGAACAAACTATTTCATCCGAAAGCGAGCAAAATAACGATAACTTTTAAAAACGAGCCAGATCGTAAAAGCAAGAGCGAGCTCCCAGGTTTCGGCTTTGGTTATAAGTTCGTATTATATTAGCCGGCTTCGAACGACTCACCATCCAATGGGGACGCTCGTAAACCCAGGGTTAACATTCGGTCGGGTTGTCAAGTGAAAGAGTGGCTTGAATTTCGTTGGGATCACTGTGAACGACGTTATAAGTACGTTCGTTCGGTTATACCCGGCGTTCCGAGGCTTTTGTTCAAATTAGAGCCACCGAATCTCCGAATCGAAGATCGCTTTCGATCATAAATTTCTCGACTTTCTAACACCATTACTTACAAATCGTCACGTATACGTGGCAGAACACGTGTTACATTCTGTCACAACACGTTAGAAAAGCTCGTTAACAATTAAAGGGAATCGTGTTTCAATGAAAACGGCCCTCGTCAAATTTTTCGATTTTTTAGAAAAACCTATTCTGGTATTCGGAAACAAGACTCGCATCATAGTGCAATCGATATTTTAACAAATTAATATTGGAGCTTCTTTTGGGTTTCTTTATTGCCGCGAACTCTTCGATAGTGAAACCTATCGAACAAAAATGAAACATACTACAGAAGGTTATTTTGCTTTTACAATCAAACATGGACAAGGATCGCTTGTGTTACGAACCGTTTAATTTATAAACTCTGATACACCGGTTACTCTATCTCAAATTTGCGCTCTAAAAGCTTGTTCATTTGTAAAACGGAGTTAATAGTAGTCTGTTTGAAGTTATATCGTTGGAGATTCGGTCCATAAGAATATTCTTCCTCCAGTTGGTCCGTTTTATGTCTCTCGTCGTTAAGATGACGTCGGTCAAAGTCGTAAGACGCGAAAGCTATAGGTAATCAGTAACAAACGTTCGATTCGAGGAAGTGGAGTATAGTGGTGGAATTGTGTTCGAGAAGAATAATGATCTTTCATTAACTGAACGTCTTCAAATAATATCTTATACGGTAATTGCAATCGATATAATAGCTCGTATATGCATACACAGCTAAGTAATAATCTTTTGACAACGACTACTGAATACTGGCCTTTGTTTCAAACTCTTCCAACAAGGGAGGTCTCCTTATCTAGCCGTTAATTTTTTACAAATATTTCGTTTTGGCGCTAGTTTCGAACGGTTGAAGATTCACACGTTGGAACTACCAGATGAAAGAAAATCATCGAGATTGCTTTCAATTGTAGTAGTTTAAAACTATCTGGACATCTATACTTTGTAAATAGTATGTATATACACTGTTTCAAGCGAAATAAGATTACCTATCAAAAGCACGCGATACAAATATGTGAAAGTAGCAATGAGAAAGTACCAATTACTCTTTAACCAGTAAATGATCCACATTTTATGCATCCTCTCGAGTAATAAAACGTCTTTATTACTTCTTCATAACATCTTTCACGAAACAATCGGATTTATTCGAAATATAATTCAGATCGATAAAATAAATATAACGATATAATAAATATAGAAATAAAAATATGTTAAACATAGAATGCAAATGAAATTTATGATTCGATTAATTTATTTAATTGTGTCTCCTTTACCCAAGAATAGATTTTACTCATCAGGTAAGAATTACGAATATCTGGATTCGTAAAACGCTATCGTTATTAAGGAAATTACTTGATGCACGGCAGAGTGATCGAAACTGTATAAAAAAATGTATTGAGGGACCTTAATCTTTATTTTAATCTACAAGATTTAAAGAATCTCGAAACAAACAAAACACCCCATACAATTTGAACCAGTAATGTGCTAATGTGTTTAATGGAATTTGGAATAATTTAATGGGATTGGAATCCATCACTTTTAATATAACGTACAGTAATGTATACGCGTGTATAATCAAATCTAACGTTTCATGAAACGAGATGTACGATAGTACGTATAATAGTAATGCCTCCAATCTTATTGAGCTCGAGATAATGGGAAACAACAGAGACTGATTGCTCTATAGAGGGTGAGTTTCATAGGTGAAGCAGAGGGGAGCTAAAAGTCATAGCTAAAAGTCAACGCAAGCAACAGGTAGGTGGTAATCCCGGTTTTCAATGTGTATATAGCTACGTACACATTACATGTATATTCATCAACAGGCAAGTACATCGAAGTAAATAGGTTATGAGCATGCGTATTTAATATATCCTCTCCATCCCCATAACCATCCGTCTGTAATCTTATTTTTATTCGCATCATCTGCATACTGGTTCGTTTAAGTCCACGCAGTTTTGTTCTAAGTTTTTATGTTTGAAAAAATCCCCCAAAATTCTTGAATATTTTTCCAAGTTTCTAGAATATCATCCAATACTTTTTATTCCTTCGCGTTACCTTACTTTTCTCAGGCAGAGGGAAATTTAAACAAAAATATAGAAAAAATGAAAAGTTATTTAAAATTACTGCTCGAGAATGACCCAGTAATGCAGATGGAGGGCCAACCATACTACGATCCCGTATTGGAGATATTGTGTTAATGGATGCTTTCAAATTTTAATGGTAATTTATGTTCTGTGATTCGGAAGATGCTGACGAACAAATGAGTCGGCGAAACGAGCTTCTAACTCGAACAATAGTCCGTGATTATTAGGCGCTTACGTGATATTTAATGAAACTTTTAAAGCTTCATTAAAGAAGTTTGCGGTTTTATTATACAACAAACTAAAAATGAAGTTTACTCTTAGTAAAATATACTGCAGTAATGTTTTGTAATGTAATTACCTCTATAAATGTCTGAGATATCAAGTTCAACGAACATCGTTCTAACCATGTTCTATTTGAAAGCAAGTTTATAGGAAAATACGTTGATATCATTAATACAATATACACAATATCAGGAACTAATTCATTGTACGTAATACCGATATGCATGCTCCAAAGATAGAATAATAGAAGGAAGATTGTTATTACTCACTGGTTAACGACTGCGGCAAGTGGGAGATCGTTGCAGTATGGGGATGCATCGGCGGTAATTTTCTGGAAGGAGGAATACTGATGACACCACCAAAACCAGTGTGTATGCCGTTGCTACCGTGACTGCTGACCGGTGAATCGCCACTGCTGCTATCGTAACTACCCTCGATACTTATAGCTGGCTGAGGAATAGACGAAACTCGATCGTTTTCTGCGCCAAATGGCAGTGGATCCACCTGTTAAGGAAAAATCAATTACGATCGGAGGTTGACAAGACAAAGGCGTTTTGTTTGAAATTATAGCAGCTGAGAGCTATACAGGAAACATAACAGCAATTTGCCTTGCATTACAAGTATCCTAACCCGGTGTTAGGAGCGTGATGAAATACGAAATAATCATAGCCTCTCGCAATTCTATTCGTGCAATTACAGTATCAGTGATTACGAATCAACGTTTCGAAGGTTCAGGCCAATGATGTACTCCTTTATCAGATGATTTATTTCCGAAAGGCATGCACGTTGCGTGAGATTTATACAATCTGGCGACTCGCTTTGTCAGACGTGATAACAATTAGAACGTCTGGGCGAGAAAAAGTGAAACGACAATGTTATTGTATATGGAGCAAGATGATAACACAATTATTTTTTAGAATTTACGGAGAGAATCAGAAATACTTTGTAATTAACATATTATAAAACACGGAAATATATATTGTGACCAAATACAGCTATTTACAAAATTATTGATAAAAATGATTAATTTTCATCGGGAAAATTAAAAAATACTTTTCTTCGATTTCCTTTAAATTGTTTAAATTTGTTGTAAAAATTTGTCACTTTGTGCGATATTTTTTTAATAGGCAAAGACCAAAATTACCTATTAGTTAATATTTCTAAAGTAAATTTTCTAAAAAATAGTTGCTATTTATATACGATTTTAAGTTGTATCTTTATATGCGATCGAATGAAAATTCCATCTTTATTCAAATATTATAAAACATCGCATGAAAGTATAGAGTATTAATAATTTCTAATTTTATACAATTTGAACAAAATTTTTTTTATTTCAAGTATTATATGTACTACAATCAATTAGATGATATTAATGAAGCTCCAATTAATTTTATCATAGTTATGACTGGGAAAATTTTAATTTTCTTTATATGTATAGTGGTTAATAGATATATCGACATATTAAGTAAATAAAAGATATTACATGTATGTAAAAAATTCAATTTACATTGTGATCAAGTACATATCGTTTATTATATTGTAGAAAGCAGACATAAAAAATTGACGTTTTTATATCTTAAATAATACAGTAAATTTTAAATTTTTTACGTATTTTTAATATGTAAATTAAAAATGTACCTACTGTTTCATATGATCTCCAAACTTTCGTCTTCTTCAATTTCTACAATTTAATAACACACAAAATATTGAAATATATGAACATCGATACAATTCTGCGTAGTGAAACATCTAAAATCCTAAATCTACTCCAATGATACAAAATTATAGAGACAATAGGAAACCTATAAATTTTGAAATTCCGATCAGAGCCATGAAATACATTTCGATTTTAAACTGAGCAGAACTCATGAATATCAAATACACAATTCTATCTTAGAAGAATTGACTGCATTTTATCTTAATTTGAATAAATATTCCAAACACAAACCAAATTGCAATTACAGCGAACTACAACATCACAAATATTGACGAATACTCATAGCATTCGTAAAATTTATAAAAGAGATACTGTCATAGTATACATAGTATAAAATTCACAGAAGAGATATTCATAGAATTCTTAAAGTATTCAAAAATTATCTATGTTAGGAAATCTCCAAAGAATGAAAGCATCTGGCTAATACGAGTAACAAAAAGTTTTCACAAAGATACTCGGCAAGCGTATAAATAGGTGTACGTACTTTCTAACAATAAACCAAATAATTTTTTGTTCGTACATTTCAGATATATTTTTGCCTACAACACCATGTACATATTCTTCGGCTAGCTACTACAGTTTTGCAAATATTTTCTTTTATAGCGTAATAATATTCCTTTAGCAGTAAATAGTACGTATTTTATACGAATTATGAAAACAAAATATTCCTCTCTATATGCTCGCCAGTATACTTACAAAGAAAAAGAAAAGGACTAACCTCTTCCGCCGCTCTGACTTTGACTTCGTCCTGCGCCAGTTGTCTTCTTAGCTTTGTCTGCTGCGCCATCACTCGTTGCCGATCGGCTGTGATCTTACACTTTTCACAGTTACAATAACGATACTTGCAGTACCTCTTGTGTGATTTTAGAGTGATCTTCAGCCGATGATTGCGACATCGGGCACAATTTCGTGGTGCACGTGGTCTTGGTGTGCTGTTGGTGGACGACGATGCGTCCGTTTGGACTCGCGTGGAAACCACCTCGTCCCCGTTTTCCATGCTGTCCTGCGAATGTTCCAGATGCTCAAACGTGTTTGCACCATTTGACTGCTGGGGAACCAGGTTTGCGGTTCTGTTTTGCTCGTTCTCTTCACGGTACATAGGTGACCTCGATTCGGGGCCTTCTCGTAACAAAGAATAATTTCGGAGAGATATTCCAAGCACAGCTCTACGCTAGGCTGTCGATTCGTTAATCTTCTAATATTTTATGTTTGTCGAAAGAATGTACATTACACGTGTCGTTCGTTCGAGGTGCGTAGAATCGATCCTCGGTAGCGTACGTTCCTATCTAATTCCAGTTTCATATTCTGCAACATGAAAAAATAAAAGACATTTGTAAATAAATAAACGAGATGGTGTCACAAATAATCAAATTAATGTTTTACTATCTGCGAGAGCTACTAGAAGTTATACCTAAAAACAGAGAATACATCTTCTAGAATAAAAATTTCCGGAAGGCTGTGGCGTTTTTCCACTATCGATACATTTATTACGTAAAGAATTACTTTATTTTCAAAATACAGCGATAGTGACACTTGGAAAATGTTATAAATGATATAAAACGTATAAAATACTATAAAAGATTATAATAACAATCTCGTTCAACTACGATATCTATTACATGCAGTTTATTCGTCGCATTAGTGTCATTGCATTACATTGTTTATTTACGTTAAGTCTACACAATTGACGACCCAAGAGGTCGCGGTTCAAACTTCATCAACTGAGATAATGGCAAATATCATTATCGAGAAATATTTTTTTAATTGTACCAGTGCATTTGCTTCCAGCTAGATGAAAGACCGCTTAATTGAACAACTTTACCTTTCACTGAAATACCTAGTAATGATAAAAATTCCGATAGGCTATACAAGCGAACCGTCCAATCAAATGTTGCCACATTAAACACATGGTACTTCTTTTATGTCTGAACGTTGGCAACGTTATTTCTGTTTAATAATATATACCAGATGAAAAAATATCCTGCAATGTTCCATTAACTGATATTACATTATTATAACGTTAAGAACTGATATCGTCTATATACGGTAATTTCGCTGTTCGTTTAAAGACAAGAAAACTGAGAAAATTCGTTGTAAGGAAAGAAACATGTATCAAGAGATAAACAGTAGCATCGACAAGAAAAGATAGCATGAATGTCAAGATACAGAAAAGCTAAACGCGAAGTTCGATGCTTGCATAATAAAAGCTTCCTGCCAGAATTTATGAATGGTTAATAGAAACGGCAGACAGTGGTTTATCGAAAATATACAATAGGAAATGAAACTAGTGCTAATGCTATACAACCAAACAAAGTATTATTAAATATGTATTTACAGAGGATATAGTAGTGGCTTTGACAGAATTTTCGACTGAAATATGAAACCTATTGAATATTAAGCATATGTGCATATATATACGAGCAACGTGTAACTACATAGCATAACAGTTTCTCGCAAGTAGTTTCTTTTTCGTATTTATAGAACGTAACTATGACTATGACCGAGCTAAAAATCTACAGAAGCACAGACTACGGAAGGATCTACAGAAACAAAAGGTCGTGTGCAAGTTGTCGTTGTTGCTATTATTGCCACAGACTTTTGCACAGTAATCGTACACAGGATTCGCTTATGATCCTGAAGCGTAGCCAATCAACAAGCAGTGCTAGTTCGTTGTCATAAGATTCGGTATTGTTCTACTTAAGTACTCACAGTACGTAAAGTACGTTAAATCCACGAACGTGTGGCACTTTCATTTTATTTCTGATTCTTCTATTGACCGAAGCCGGAGGAGGATCTGGTCCTCGGTAGTTTCCTAAGTTCGCTAAAGGAGTCTTTCACGGACACGACGACTCTAGACGATCCGATAGTACGAGGATGAGTGATAGTGCAATAAAAGAATTGATTTATCGCAAAAAAAGATATCAACGGCGGCAATGAAGAAGAGCATGGCGACAAATTTGGTTGGCAACGTGCAATCGTCGCGAATCAGCGCGTCAGCACCGATCGCCCAGTGACCAGGGAATATTTCGAGTCTGACCCGTTATTCGCGTATCGAGGAAAACCAAGATTCGCAGAATCCAATTAAGCAGTTAGTTTACTCGTTGAAAAAGTTCGGCATTTACAAGCCGAGAGTTCGAAGCTTACACGGGAAATACAGTAAATTATTAACCGCGAAGTGTCTAACATACAGTCTAATATAAGGCTATAAATTGTCCTATATAACGAAATTATCGGATGAAATGGCGAAGGCCGCAACGATATTAGATGTTAATAAAGTCAAGTAAGTCGCTTTCAGTTTTATTCTGACTGACTGGTAATTCGTCTCGGAAATGTTTTCAGAAGTATCACATCGTAAGGAATTTAAAAATATAAAATTCAGGTCTGTTTTAATAAATAAATTCTTATTTACTTTTAGTTCTTTGGTAAATTTGCTTTATTTTAATGCGAAAGAAACCTGAATCTTATATTTTTAAACTATATTTTTCATATGTAATGTATATATATAATTCCATCGATACATATAGCACTTAGTTGGTCTTGGCTCATGCAGCTTTTTTAAAGTTTGTTCTACTTGTACCGATTGTATAATTATAAATAGAACTATTATATATTATAAATTAAACTATTACGTAAATAGGTAGCTATTATGGATTATATTGAAATCAGAGTATTGTTAACTGTGAATTAACTGTAAATTAGAACTGTGGATTATGGTATCCGAATTAGTGTTGAGTCGTTGCTATTATCACTCGTTCTCGGAACCGAAAAGATTATTTTAAAATCTAAACTTTTTTAACGTCAATCGTATGTAATCACAATTTCTTTATTCATGTAAAAGTGTATATTTACATATGTATGTAATGAATATATATTATTACTTCAAAGCATTTCTTAAAAAATAAACTAATATTTTGCATAATATACATTACATTTCAAATTACAATAATAATACTTTTGTATTCAAGTTCCCTCCACTTCACCAGCCAATCTTTGAAAATGAGTCAGTACTTCGTAATTAATAATTTTCAAATGTACTGATTCTTTATTAAAAGCTAAAATCATATTTTATACAACGACAAAGTTGTATTATATAATATAGCATTTTGTATTGCGTAATTTCTTCGAAAACTGGTACATTACCTAGATTAGTATTAAAAAGCAAAAAGGACCAATGATCTTTTAAAGCGAAATGAATTGTATTTCAAAGAAAATGGCAGAATATTTTAAACGATAATTATGGCGACTGAAATCATTTATTTTATTTGTAATAATTAATATTGTACGGAGTACTTTGCGAAATGCCGATGAATAATGGCGATGGATTATGCTGATTTACGGGATAATTTAAAAAATTTCTATTTATCTATGATTCTGTAACTACAAATAACGTTTGCAAAAATCCTTATCAATAGTGGAATCATTTTAAAAATCATTTTAATCTTATCGCATTGAACAAAGTAACAAAATGCATGCTAGTCTCGGTTTCCACGATATATATATGGATCGATAACTGCTTGTATCTTGTATACATAAACGTTAGTCTACTTCCATATTTAAGAGTGAAAACTTTCAATTCAGTTGCATAAGTGCTTCGATTTCAGAAAATCACGTATTCTAGAACATTTAACACTAGAGTGTTCAACTAATAAGGACATTTTATTCATTAATTTACACGATATAGTAAACGGTACATTAAATTTCATACTTGTCTGTAAAAGTTAAAGGCTAATTTTTTATTTCTTCTTACTTTTTTTGTTTCTAAATTGATAAATTAAATTTTCTTACTAAATTAAATATCTATCTATCTATTAAATATCTTATTATCTACTTAAGTAAGTTTTCTTACTAAATTGATAAGTTAAATCAAAATTACAATTATTTAATTATATATGAATTATATATAATTCACATATATATATATATATATATATATATATGTATACACTAAGGTACATATTCCTCTTTAGTTCAAGATCTTACTGCAATTGTTCGTGCACATGTTTTTCATGCATTTGTAATCGCTATACTTTGGAACGTATTTTCTTACCTACAGCACGCAGTGTATTGCAATTATTGCTATTAAAAAACAATGCGACAGGAAGCGCAGTGGAACGTTCAGTCGATAAAAACAGCACAAAAGAAGCGTGAAGTAGCGAGTATCAAATAGAAGCAAGAACAAAATAAGATAATAAAGAATTTTAGTATCTTGTACCGCGAGTATCTTATCTGCTTGAATTTTGTTCATGAACATTGGACATAGTATAAACATTTCGCACGAACTCGTTGCAATTTCTTTCAGATAACAAAGAAATCTTAAGATGTAACGTTTTTTGGAGAAAATAACACTATATTTTAATAGACCGATAAAACAGGAATCCGGAAACATAAAGTGTCACAAAACTACCGTTTTATTTCTTTTCTTTTCTCTCTCTCTCTCTCTCTCTCTCTCTCTCTCTCTGCCTCCTTCGTAGTTATAACCTTTCCATTTTCATAGAAATGATACATAATTCGGGTACCAGCATCAAAGGTGCCGGCGGTGATCCAGCCCAACAAAAGGAAACAAACGAGTAACCTTCTCCACGGTTTAGCAACGGTCACGAAATAAACAATATCTTCTCCAACGCCAACTGTATTTCTTGTTGGCGCACTTCGCGATAATCACGTAAAAGATTTTGTCCTAAAATTATGAATTATCGCTGTTAAAACACGCTATAAGTATCTGTAGAAATTACTTGCGACAGTTATAAAAAACAGTTCTGATAGCAGACTGTGTTCTGAGATATCCCTGACTGCAAGAATATAATACTAAAAATTTATTAATATAAGATAAATGTATAACTACAGCTCTTCATTATTTGTATCCTCTTTGAACGTTTATTGAATGAGAAACAACGATTTTACAAAAAATAATTATGATTTTTCGTTCAGTAGGTATTTATGCTCAGATAAATAAATTTAATCGGTAGTTCAGTAAACCGGACACTAATTAAAATCAAAATCGTTCAGATAAACAAAGAGAGAAATTCTACTGTATCAACCAACATTATTTACATCTTTCTGAAGCGAAATCTTCACTCAAAATAGAATCTCACACAAAAAAAAATCTACTTTTACTTTATCGACGATTAAGTGACAATAGAAAAGGCGTATTTTTACACGATCAGGGCTGTCTTGCACAATTCAATCAGTATAGTTAGCGAAATTTTACAAGCCACTAATTGTCAGCATTAATAAATATCTTTGCGTAGCAATAAAAAATATAATAATAATATATAATAATATAATAATAATAAAACAAATGAGACTTTACGAGTAAAGTTTACAAATTATAAATTATTCGATTATCCAATCTGAAGAAAAATTATAAAATTGTAAAAAAAGCAAATTCTCTTTTAATTGTATCTAAAATTATTTACTTGTCATTTTCTTTTTTTTTTTTTTTTACTTTATCGTTATCACGCGATTTGGATATATCATACAATATCAAAAACCACTAACAGAAATTTATTTAAGTGACGTCGCAATCTTCTTATCGACTGCCTTTGCTCCTCTTTGATTCTTTCTGCAATATCAAAGCGTATCGGCCAATTTAGAACGAAACGCGAATCGAATACTTCATTCGTTCATTTTGTTCTTTTATATATCGACCAGTTTAATTCTTTCGGTTCTTCTTTCTTTTTGTTTCCCAATGAATCTTCACCGTGAAGATTCACTCTATCGAGAAACCGCACTCTCAGAGGCAAGAAATACATGTTGCGCCATGTTAGGTATACATTCAGCAGATTCTCGCTTCGTTTCGGCAAGACCATGATTAATCGTCCTTGCTCTCTTCCAACTTAGCTACGCTTCCAACAGCGTTCGGTAAGGGATGATACGATACGAACAACAGGGCAAAAATGTTTATCAGCAAATATTTTATGCCGGTTTAACTTATTAGCCGAGATAAATGAGTTATCTATATTTATGCAGGTAATATATAAGATATTCGAAATACATATATTATAGACTCTATAATATTTCATGGTGAAACAAATCTTCGCTTGTGTTAACTAAAATAAATTTATTTTTATTAACTTTTAATTTCGTAATTATTCGAAAGAGATTTTAACAAAACATTTCTGGTTAAATGACGATTCGGTTAATGGGTTAACAAATATGTATAACGAACTAGGTTAACAAATATAATTAACAAATATGGATAAAATAGGATAACAAACATAGAAAAGTGATGTAAAATTTATAATAACTAACATACACATATTCATTACTAAGAACGTTTCCTACAGAAACAAATAGGTGCATCACACGATTAGCGCTAAGATATTCAAAATATTGAAAACTATATTTAACTTTTGAATAATACGAGATTTAAACACGTAACAACTTCTCGTCTGTAGCTTCTTACTCTTTAAAAATGAATCTACAATAATCTATTATTTATCAAAGGCCATAGTTTGTATGCTATTAATAAAACATTGTGTTCTTACAGTAAAGTAAATTAAAAAAGAAGCGTTATTAAACAAATTAACTCTTTTATCCACAATGTTGTATACACACGGTGCACAGTATTGTTTTTTAAAATTTGTTAACTAACTGAACGATAAGGGTATTTGTCTTTGGTGAAACTGCTCTTAAATTTTAACATTATATCTGCTTTTAATTATCTATTTATATCATTAGTAATTAATCAAACACAAAATATTTCCCATAATTAAAAAGAAAATCTGCTTGAAAGTAATAAGGAAGAGAAAACATACATTACTTATACTATTTACTCATTAAATGGCTAAGAATATAAATAGTTTTGAAAATTACGATAATAAATGGAAGATCTTTCTATATTCTTCATTTGTTCATTTCTTTCTTACATCTTTTTCTTATCTTTCGTCACTTAACAACATAACTTCTAAATTGACTACTATTTTCTTTCAATCTCATTATTTGTCGTGATAAAAAGTTTAGACAAGTTGAATAGATCGAATCGTGAATGATCGGTCAAAGGTCAACTGTATTTATAATTTGATTATATAAAGCAGCATAAGATTTTTGTAATTGTAAATGAGGACATACTAGTGACAAGTGTAAAACACACTTTTGATGACAGACAGTATTATGTAAAAAGTAGTATCAGGATATTTTTTTACTAAACACATTAACTGATAGCAAAATAGTTCTGTAAAAACACTTTGATATATGATCTGTGATGTTAATAAATACCGTTACATAATTGCATAGTATTACAAAATTATCAAAATGTGATTAAAATTTTTAGTAATGACTTTTTTGTTTATAAAAACTTCAGCTAAAAAATAGATATTATTTAAAATTGTAAAATAATTATAAATAATACGGAAACTTCCGACTAGCGTTTCATTTCCATCTTAATATCTTTCTGCGAGTTTATACATATGCATTTAACAAAAAACGGGACTTCTGGCTGTACGCCATGTCCTCTGAAAAGATGTATTTCTGATAATTTTGATAATTTTATGATGCGATGTAGCGAATGCTTTAAATCTCCATTAAAGCTAATTTATGTATTCAATAAGCAACTCTTTCGTAGTATAAAACTCAAAACGTTCAGACAAGCTGACAAATATAGCACTATTAATTTTGCGTTACGAATTTTATTATACACAACATAATTATTATAATTTATTCTATATAGTAAGTTGAAAACAAGGTAGTACCTGGTGTTGTAAACACAAGAAATTTTGTCGATAAAAGAATAATCATATTATAACTATATATTTTTCATTCGGATTTTTTAATCACTTTATTACACTGAGAAACGCTAACCAACAATTTTTAGTAAATAACAGACCAAGAAACACGAAATATGTTTTATAATTTTGTTACGAATAGTATACCTTTAAATTAATCGTCAAATTTCTTGGAACTACAATTACAAATAGAATGCAGAATCATATGTATGTAGAATAGTACTGATATGACGTAAATGATAATTTTCTCCAATTTCCTTACGTATCGCTAAGTGTATATTGCACATGAAGCACTTAAAGAATCTATTTGAATATGTGTACATAGCGACAATAATATTGCAATCGTGTCTCCTTTTCAAAACTGCGCAAGGGAAAACGAATAGTTGCGATGCATTATTCGTGGGAAAGTTATTACCAACTCAAACGCATCTGGCTATATGTACAAAATACGTATAAAGACTAACTCAGCTACCGTATACAGAAAGCACCAATTTAGCGATACGCCTGAATGGTCATGAAATTGATAACTACTTTGAGATATGATCGAGGCTTTACTAGAATAAAAAGAAACCAAAAACAAATCAAAAAGAAATACAAAATACCGTGATCTTACCTAATGTTATTGAAGTAAAAATTTTCTTCCGACGAGATTGTTTGTTATACTAACAGATTCTTGGCAATCAATGAACGCCGATGCTTGAAGTATAAAACCACAACCGTCAGGGAAACACTATGTTACACATAACCTCGAATTACAATTTTATGTGTCCACCGTATGACACAGTTTTACCGAAAAAATAACTCGTTACTCACGTTTTATAAAGATACGCATACTAGTTGATACCATGCGATGAGTACTAACCTTGTATTGCATTTTCGCGGGAGAATAATCACATGCGCGCGCAGCAGCCCGACATGTTTCTATATTCCGTCTTGTCTTTTTTGTACACGTACACGTCAACGCGTGCACATTGCTATTAACAACACAAACGCAAAACTTCGTAGTACGATAGCAATCACCGGCTCGTTGGCAAGTATTCTTTCCTTTTTTTGTCACCTTCTCTTACTTTCCAATTGTTTCTATTACACTGTCTCGCTGGCCTGTTACACTGCCCAGTCTTTTCATATTATCTCTCGCTCTGTCTTGATTCGAACGATTCATAAAGATAATTCAAGCAAAGATCATCATCCCATTAAAACCACGCACTAGTTTTGAAATGAAAACGACAGATCGAAAAATCCGTGGCAAAAAACAATGTCGCACATCTAGTTCCGCAAAAAACATAACAACGCACGTCCAACTTCCGCCTGCGCGCCGCGCACTTCAAGTGTCTCGTCCCGTACCGTCGTCTTTCTCATGCCCGTGTGTTACTCTATTCTCCTCTTACTTCTGCTTCTCCCCCTCATGTAATGTGAAGCGGCAGTTCTCTCCATTGGAATACATTACAATTGATTCTTGTTTTATCTTTTTTCTTCGATGATGTTCGTCAAAACACGAGACTACGAGTCTCTATAGAAAATCGACCGTATTGCTCTACGCGAATCCCTTTCTCTTCTTGGAAAGCTTTCTAACACTATAGCGAAGAAATATCACGATACAACGCACAACAGCGTGCAGGAGCGTGAAGAAGCATGCCCAGTATCCGGCTGATGTAGCTCCATCGGGTGGAATACGTTCGAATGGAAAGCGATGGTTTGGTAATATACTGAGAGAAGAATCTAGATGGTGAAACGTGGAAAAGTGCGAGTGAAACGAATACGACACACTACCGACACATTTAATGCGCACTTGCATGCGGCCCGTAACTCACTAAGAGTGCTGGTAGCAGCGGCACGCCGACGAGGTGCATGGTAGCCCGCGGGTACCGGCTGGGAGGGGGCACGTCTCTGGCACTGGGAGGAGGCACGTTGGGCACTCGGCTCTCAGGAGAGCGAGAGGTCTTTCGTTGGAGAGTGGTGGTTGGATAAATGGAGGTGGCACGCGGGTTTAGATGAACGTCAAGTTTTTACGATTGAATCTATCTGACTGACGCACGTGCACAAAAGCGTGTGTCGTCGGTAAGAAGTAAGAAGTAAGAAGCTCTTCGCGCGCGAAGTGTTGCGTCTTTAAATGCATCATTTATCGTCAGCAAACGAACTCGATGATCTACCAAACGCCACCATGATCAACCTCGATTACTATCAGCAAATTTTGCTAATATGGTTTGTAGAATAAAATTTCAAATATTGTAGTATATTAAATCACACGATACGAGAAAGATGGATTTTTGAATAATACTATAAATATAGTCGAGTCAAATGTAATTACGCGAAGCCAACGTGAAGTAACTTGCGCAAGTTGACAATATTCGCCTGAGTGAGTGATATTATAATTACTCTCCTAAAAAATGTAAAATTAATTAAATTATGCAATACACTGACTTCTTACAACTGCTGTACATCTTTGTGTGTTTTAAAACGTTGCAATATATCAACGGTCGAAATAAATACAGCTGAAGTCAAGGAAAGGGTTAAATATTATAATTTGCGACTTGTATTCACACAGGGAATATTCATAGTTTCGGATAATAACGTTCCTGTAAAGCATTAAAATTTCATTTCCTAAATATTAGCTATTCATTTTATTTTGCAAAGGAACCAGAAATATTTTAAAATAATTTATACATCGTAAAACACAGTTTTTATACAAATTTTCTCTTTCAATCAAAAGAATAATATTTCTATTTAAAAATATTTATAAATGTTTTCATTTTGTGTGAAAAGGTACGCTATACATAATATTTCTCTTCATATATTATAAGCACTATACATAGATATTGCAGTATTTCACATCTTGTAACGCAAACAATAAATTTCCCTTTCAGCGTTCAAATCTATCACGATAAACGTGACATGCATTTTAATGACACACTTCACGCAACTTTATATATTATTTGCCGATGATATTAAGATTGCAAGTCTGGAAACAGAGTATGTACGTGCAAATGTGGTCGCAAACAAGCTGCAAGTCATAAAACGAATTTTGTCGTACAAAAACGACTTGATATATATATATATATATAGCTTTATATTTAATATCCCCATTTCCTTCGTTTTATATAAACGATGCCTCTATTCGTCCTAGTGTTCCCGCTTTATAGATATGTACTTAACCAAAGCGCTTATAGCAATCGTTCAATGTGAAATAAAATATTTTATATATCTTTCTCTCAGTTTATGGACATGCAAGCCACTGTTTTTCTGCTATCAAATAGATAAATATCGCTACAAATCCCTACATAAATTCTGAGTCTTATCCTTTAACTGAATCTATCTAATTAACACACGCTTTTTGCAGAATTGTTATCTTTTAAACTAACTTTATGAAAATATTGATTTTTCGCGGATACGCTTTTCGATGTGAAATCGTAAGAGTATACTTGATCATTAAATTGAGGATATTTATACAAGTTCACATTTTTCTATGAATATACAGTGTCGAACAAAAGTATTGGTGCAGTCTAGATCTTCGTATAAAATTCACTGTAAATCTGTAAAGAATGTGATTCGCTATTTAATTTTTTTATAAAATATAACTGTCGATTCTAAGGTTTAAGTATATCATACATTTATTATAATATTTGATTTAATATTTAGTATGCAATCCTCTTTTTATAACAGCTTTCAGACGATTAAACACTGAACGTACTAATTTATTGGTGATTTTTTTTGATTTTATAGCGAATACTTTATCTTGTAAGTGTGTATGAAATTTAACCCATACAATTTATAAAAATCCACAAAATCTATTGATCACATACAGAATTTTCAAATTATCACAACGTTTGGTTCTGAATCCATTACGATATTTGCCACTTACATAGGTCAGTGCATATATGTAATTAAGATAGGACAGCAAATGTTCTTAACTATTGACGTGAGAAAATACAGACGTTGCAGGGGTGAACGTAGAGTTTAGATGAGTTGGAAGTTAGGATTAGTGGTAGGGGTGAAATGACGATCGTAAAACGTCCTCCGAGTGGATTCACCGTGCGATAGCCTACGATAGATACGTGTGCACATGCGATATTCCGGTAGTACTTTACTTGCGACTAAATTTACTGATTGAACCACGACAATTGTTGTCGTTACGGTAGAAACGGATTTTACGCGTTTCACAGATGCCGGATCAGTGAGAAAAATCTTTAAGTGGAGCACTTACGTCAAATTGTTTCCGGTTAAATCGTAAATCGCTCCGACTAATCTGATTGCAACTTGCGCAATTAAAAATTATCGAATTTCGCGTGGATCAAAAGATTTGGCAGATAAAATTAGTTTCGTTTCAACTAATAGATAGTTCACGATTGTATTCACTGTGTGCGTTTTAAAAATACTTTTATACAGCTTACGGTATTAATCAACGTTTCAAATATTTTAACTAAATACCTTTCATTATATCTATTTAAATCACAAAACAATGTCAAACGTACCTAACATTATAGTAATAAATAGAAGATACACAAGTGTCAGAAATTTGTTCCACAGTAATTAGAAAAGGTATATATTCGTTAACTTTTATGCGTATCCTCGATGTTCACAGTGAAAGAGATCAAATTTTTTTAGCACGTAGACTAAAGTCATATTCTGCAGCAAATGGATATGCAATGGCGTTTAATTATAGTTGAATGTCGCAGCATATGTGTTAAATTTCAAACCATATATTGTATGACTGCATTCTTGTCTATAGCATCACCACTCTCCCTATACTCAGATTTTTTCAATAGTGTTATCGAGATTGTTGACCTGCATTTTAGCAATTGCGTATTTATATCGGATGACTTCAACCAATCCCGTGTTAGGTGAAGTGGTCAAATTCCACTACTCGAATTCGGTTTTACTCGAGGGATAGCGTCTTCCCTCGAATATTCGGTGAACAACCTTAGTCTCTGCAGTTTAGCCCGAATGAACCATGCGTGGAACTCTCTTGCTTGGATTTGAGTTTCTCCTAACATCAATGACGTTGTGATATCTATATCCAATGTGATTTATACTGTCCTGCCTTAACCATGCAATTGCACGTTCATCCATCACTCTGCGCAACGTTTGGTAATAATAATGTTACCTATGAGTACGATTTCAAACATGGTGATTACACTGGAGCGTGTAACTACTTAAATTCTATCGTTTGGGACGATGCTTTGAAAAACACGATACTTGATGATGCAGTTCGCCTATTGAGTTGTTTGGAATGTAATTTCGTTTTTTGCATGAGAATGGAAGACGATCTTTTTATTCAGTTTTATTCAGTTTTATTCAGTTATGTAAACTCAACTTTTCAACAATTTCAATTGCGTTGTTACCTACGTATGTGGAAGTATGAATTTTTATCAGATTTTATCACTTTAACAGCCGTTCCATGTTTCGTTGCATATAGAATGTTTAACGCGTCTATATGTTGCTTAATAAAATTAAAACAATATTGTGTACTATTGAAGAAGAAAATGGTAAAATATATTGAGCATATAATATTTTCTTCTCAATTCTTCCCTTGAACGACGAATAATTTATAGATCCTTTAGAATTCTCATATTCATTGTGTATAGTTACATGTTTATCGTATGCAAATTTAAAATAGCTTCATATTATACATAAATATTTTTACTCTGAAACAATTCTAGATTTGCATTCATGTATTCGTTTTGTATTCCAATACTAATTATAAATTATTATTTTTGCAAGCATTTGACTAAGAAAATATTCTGGCAAATAATCCAATTCGTCTAGAACTGACTTCATCGACTTTGCATCTGATTTGAAGTTATTAGAAATATCAAATAAAATTATCGTATCGTGCAAAACCATTCTTTTTCTTATGTTTGCTCTGAGTAAAACAATTTACAATCGATGTACACGCGAGCATGTTGAATGTGACGAAATATGTCGTTCGATCGACTATGCTTTCTAGGCGAATGTATTTCTCTGCGATGTGTCGTCTCGTTTTATCTCCATGAACGGCGTTAAAGAAAAAAAGTTGACGAGCGTCAGTGGAGCGTCAGTTGTTCGTGTGGGCAGTGCTTATTTTCTGCAGAATTTACGCAAATCGAGGGCAAAGTCCTGTAGATTAACGTGGATTGGTTACATGGTAGAGATGCTATGAAATTACAAGTGTCTTACGTGTATTCTTGTCAATACCAGACGCACCTAAACGAAACCGGCATTTAGACGATCGCTGTCTTGCATTGGAATTATTGTTAATTCCGAGAATCTATGGAATACTAAGCAACCGGACATGAGCTACATGTTATTTACTCTATCGTTTCGAGCGTATTGTTTTCTAGCTAGATAATTTAACAATTTCATAAACAACATTTACTTATTGTTTGCTGTATTAATTAGTATCTTTTTGAGCACTGATTGTTTTGATAAATATTATATTTATGACGAGAACGATATGCATAATTCGTCCAATGTATTTCAAAAGTACTTTGGCAATTATTATCAAAAACATGAAAAAAATGCAAGAATACATAAGAAATATTTTTAAAGCAAAAAACTTGTAATTAAATTATAACATATGTAACATCTTACTATATTAAAAATGGCGTAATTGTCAGTACAGTCCTATCAACATAGCTGGTTTGCTACGACTTAATATTGATATATAATAAAAGGAACAATGAAACAACATGGAAAGATAATAAATAATTATTACAAGTATAGTAAGACTACTACTAAGAGTACAATATGTTACTCTTGAGAAATCGACGAAGCGAGAAAAAGACTTATAGTAATTAGCGACAGTTCGATGATTGTAAATAACATTGCGCAATGGTATAAAGATGCAGCACGTAACTACGTCGCCGACCAAGTTTGGGCACTGTATACTGTATTAGACACAACAAATTTATACACTGTCTTAACCTGTACTTGGCAACGTTATCTGTCACCTGTTCATCTGGTGTTTACACTCACAATCAGTTGTATCAATTATATCATGTGCGTATGTCTGGCACAGTTAATGCAGTTATAAAGGGAGAGCGAAACGCTTCGTTGCCAGAACGTTTGGATCATTCTCAATTATTTGTCTATTGCTTTTAATGTCGACTTTTCGAAACCACATGCTTTCTATCGCATAAAGCTACAATTTGAAGAATATACATTCGTCACACGAACAATGATAAAACAGTATCGCGCCGTCGTGTCATTACGTTATGTAACGTTGAATAAAAGCTGTTTACACCATTATTTTGGAACATAGGCCAGATCAGAGAAAAATATTCTCGTCTAAATTATTCATATAGCTCTTTGCCACTCTTCGGCAATATTTACAAGAATTACATAATTTTTAAAACTTTAATCCTCCATAACGTCGTGCATATAACTCAAATACAACATATACGTAGATATATATTTTTTAAATCTTACTTTATTTATTAATTCTTCTCATAGGCCGCTAACTTTACATTTTGAGAGTAGCAATCGAATCAATCAACGTCATTTCACTTTTTCATTTTCTTCTCTTTTCATCTTTGTTCTTTTCTTCGCACGCGTTTCCCGCAATTCGAATCGATGACACACACGAAGATATAGCCGCGAATACTGCAAATAGCCGCGAAACAGCGCGTATTGTTGATCTTCTTTTTTGCAAAATGAATAAGGGTCGTGAACGCGAGTTAGGAATAGATTGAAGAGAAAATGAAAGAGTGCCGAGTGTAATGGTTAATCACACGGCGACAAAATATCAATTTTCTGTCGCGGTTGAACTGGACAGGCTGACGATTACCTTTGATGTTGACTACGTTTTGTCTGCGACTGTACCGGCAGAAATAGCTGATCGTCGATCGGGTTGTATATGATTTGATTCGTTTAGCGTGGATTATACATACCCGTTGCATGTACGGGAAACGTAATGTGCGTGGATCGTCACAAAAAATGTATATATATATATATATTAGGTTGTCATAAAAGTTTCTTTCGTTTTATAAGGAAATAATAGATGCACAACATTTTTTGTTTTATATTATTTTATTGAATTATGTATGATCCATTTTATAACAAGATATTTATAATATAAAAGAAAAAATATTGTGCATCTGTTATTTCCTCGTAACTTTTGGGACAACTTAATACATACGTCGTGTAGGGACAATACGCGTCTCATAAATTATTTTGCAAGTCGCAGAATACGAAAGCCTGTTTCAAAGTTTCAAACGAAGCCTGTCCGTTTACTCGAAGAACGAACGCCACATGTGCGCGATAGTTATAAAATGTTACTCGAATGGCACAACACTCGGAGTTTAGACATGTCAGTCTTTAGTTGGAAATTGAACGATGTTTTGACTTTCTTCGAGTGTTAGGATTGCTACTTGCGAAATTACTCCGTGTCCGGAGACGATTAATTACGTACTGTCGTATAAACGCTATTTATTGAAACGAAATCTCAGTTAATGCCCGATTATGTTGGTCGAATTGACTTACCTGAACATGAGCTGCTATTTATGAACTCCAATTACATATAGGTATGTTTATTTCATTCGACAAGTTCATATGTATGTGTGGAGCCCTATTGTAGTTGTGCATATGTATTGTAGAGTTGTTAATAACGATCATCGATATATATTTGAGCCGTTCAGAAGCCATGCCCGATCAACTCCATAAATTGAAAGTTCAGAAAAGTGAAGATATTACAAATAATATCATTGTTTTAATATCTTAAAATTTTTCATTACTTGGCATCTTTTTTATACGAAATAAAAATGCAGTGTACTGTTAGATGAAATCTATAAAAACGGATATAGGAATGATCTCGCCGTTTGAAAGTAGAGATAGTTCGTTAGAAAGAACTTCGATCGTTCGGAAAATCTCCTTGAGTCCTATTGCAAATTTATGATGCGTACGGCGCCGGAGCAACGAATAAAATACGGTCCTTTCATAGATGAGCCAAATTTCTCTTTCAGTATATAGAACGATGTCTTATACCTTGTATAAGCATAATATATTTACGAATAGTTTCATAATGAAACGTGTACAATTATTAAATGTGTAATCTGTATAATAACCTAGTTGCAGGATTAATATTTTTATTTTATAGATATATTTGTAAATATTTAATTAGTATTTTATTTTATTCGAACTGGTGAATGTTACGTTTGTTGCTAATTTTAATCTAAGGCTATACATAACAAGATTTAATTAATAACTCAACTAAACGATATTGATAGTACGATTCGTGGTATATAAACGAGAATGTGTCTTATCAGAGACACAGGAAGCGATAATGGTAATTACGTCCCATCGATGTATATCCAAAGTTTAAGGTTACATCGTTCGCGTCAACCGTTTCTGATAATTCAAACATAATAATCCGGCATGAAAAGATGATTATATTCACTACTGCTATTTAAGATTTTTACTTTCGTATTAAATAAAAACAAAAGTAGTCGCAGGAACTGGTTTATAATTTCCATACAAAGAACGTATTAATCCATCGATGTAACCATAAAGAATCGTAACTGATATTGTCAGTTTCGTAAAATTTTTCATAAATCACGAATTGTTAATAATCATCAAGTTTTTTCAACATAAGATCATCAAGGATCGATATTTGCGCAACGATTATACCGATTAAGGAATATATAACTGGAGTATACAGACCTTACAAGATATCGAACATTTAAAAAATAACAACTGTTTAAAATAAAAATGCGTTTCAGAGACAAAATATCGACTCTTGTCCAAATCAATGTCACCGCTTGATCTTTCAGTTCATAATTTTACTTATCGCTTCGCTAACTTATACGGTGTTGTCAAAGATGATCTTTTTCAGGAAACACGCACATACGATCGCATGTTTGTCGTACATGTACGCACGATTCGGTCACTGCATTCTCGCGCAATGTTCATCGACGAATATACAGCAATCTCGTAGCCATATGTTAACACACGCATGCAACATCGTAAATTGTTCTGTGCTCTGGAATAAAATACCTTGCTGCGGTTTTACACATTCATGTCGTTGTTACGTCGAGGTTTTTGCCAATGCTGCCACCGTCTTAGGTTACAAATTCTACCGGTATTTCTTCTCCTCCGTCACCGTGCCTCCTTTTCCTCTCTTTTTGCCGCTTGTTCGCGCGTTTACCCTTTTGTCCTCATGACTCCGGTATTCGCATTCATTGATTGCCTCGTTCTCGTCCGCTCCATGTAGCCTCGTGAAACACAAACGGTTTGAGTTTGACCCCTTGCATTGTAATTGAATTTTCAATTATCTCTATGTATGTATATACAGTGCAAAAGTGACCGATCTACGCACCAACGCCCAGCCCAAATCGCTGTATCCAGAAACGTGAAGTTTGGACGGTATACTAGTCTTCTGACGTAGACCTGGAATAAGAAAGGATTTGTGGAAATAAAAATGAAACTCTAAAGCAGCAAAAAGGAGGTGAAACGCTTATTTTTAGAGGATAATCGTATCTCTGTGTCCACTGAAGTTAGAAACGTGAAATTCGGCATATGAACACCTTGTTAAAAATGAATAAATTGGATCGTTTTTTAAAATTCAACGCTTAAAGGGTATTCAAACAACGAGTAATAAACGTAAATTCAAATACTGTACGAGCGAAGCGGCGAGCGAGCAGCCAGTTTATAAATGAAACAATTCGATATTTGGTTTCGGAACTGTACGAACGCGCCAACGAATCGAAAGCAGCGCAATGCGTAATAATAGGATACGGTTTATAAATGATACTTAAGAGGATACATTATCATTTCGGAATTCTTTCTGAGTAATTACAAAAAGTTCAGATCTTTCCGAATAGCATTAGTGCATTTAATGCTTTTAGCTTTATTTTACAGTTTTTTTCGGAAGAAAAATGCTACGGTACAATAAAGTTATTCGAAGTATTCGTTCGTCAGCACCGACGATTCTGCAACGAATGTCAGTTGCTCGGAAACGCAGTTGCAGAGCAATCAATCTTCTTAACCCATGTATTACTAGCTACTCTTGTAAGAAAGGTTTAATTTATTGCACCCTCTGGTACTCATCATTTTCTCTCGTTAAGTACCATAGTGACATAACTAATTACACACAAAGTTTGTAGCTCTGCGTCTTCTAATAACCACACACGGTCACAGACCGTAAAACAAGCGATTAATCGCCTGCTAGATACCCGACCAAACGAATCTTGACGACTAGAGTCATGGAATTTCAGCGTGGAAAATACAAGAGAAATCATATTGCTGTTTCTTTAATTCCATCATTAACATTTGACTCGCGACAAAGTCTCTTTTTCTCTTGTTAACGTCAAGCCACCGTATCTTAAAACGTGTATGGCGTTGTGACGGTCGAAATATGATTTGCGACTCGAAGTACGCACTGATATACGAGAAAATACATACACAAATATATATATATATATACATAATTTATTAGAAAAGAGTCTGCCAAAATACACCAGTCTTTTATGGAATATGCAATTCCTTTCCTATTACAGAAACCAGCCAGTGCTTATACACTGTGCACAGGAAGTTCACTTCTGTGTAGTTTGATAAAAACTAAAGCTTAGTAACGCAAGGAAAGCGACGAAGGGAAAATTTGTGAAGCTATCCAGGAATGACTTGTTCGCGACAATGCTACTCATAGTATATATCAGACAAAATAAATACAAAATTTGGTCAGCTATCACAGTGTTCGTTTTATTGTCGATTTTATACGGTAGTTGCCCTCGAGGCACTATTATACGAAAATGTTCGAAATTGTCGGAACCCCTTTATCGTATCGACTATAGACTATACGTTATAGACCGATCGTATCCCATAGACAAATTTAATTTTAATCGAATCCGCTAATAAGAAGCGCAGCGAGTTTTGATTTCACGCAGGTATGTAAAATAATCGCAATTACTGCACGCTTTCGTAAATATTTGGTATTCCTATTTCAGACGACGAAAGTCAAAGTTTAAGAGACAACGAACCTTTCGGTTTTGAGGTGTAAGTGCAATGACATTGAGATAAGTGGTTAGCTCCGGTGCATCGTCGTTTATGCAAGACGGAACCAGAGGCTTGGCTACGTGCGTACTCGACAAAGTAAAAAGGGCACGAAAAGAGGTATCAGAAAGATGGTGCGCGAGTGAAGGTGAGAGGATCAGTGTGCGAGAAAGAAGACACGTCGCGTCAGCGAAGAGATCGGCCGAACGAAACACAAAAAAATAAGTCCTTCAATGCCTGAAGCTTGTCTTCACAAGATCCCTGCCTTGTTCGAGTTATAAATGGCAATCTCTATTCGATATATCACACTTTAATTCGGTCTTTTATCGCATACTAAGGTGAGCATTACGTCTGGCCGCGTGAGCGATTGAAAGTTTGTTACGCCAATGCGATCTTCGCTTGGTCGCGCAGTGCTGGTCGTTTGCCCTGCCCCTTCTACGTGAATTTCTCTAACCATCTTAAGATTTGTTCATACAACACATGGCATTCGTTAAAGTTATCGACGTGATAGAAATTCTGGTAACGGGAAGATCTTGTTTCGCGCGTTTGCTTTTTCAGAAATCGTAGATCGGCGGCGTCGGTGATCCAGTTGCATCGGAAGAGACCGAACGATGTGAAGTTAGTTGCACTTACGGTGTACGTTGTGGATCGAGCCTAATTCGCCCTCCTGCCGTCACATCAAGTGCTTCCACATCGTTCGTCTCCTCGTCGACAAAGTAGCAATGTTGCATTCCAATTTATTCCATACCATTCATCTTCCTCGGAGCTAAACTCTCCATTTTCCATTCAAGATGATAGTTAGACAAAGATATCAAGCAATGGCGTAGCCAGGCGATCGAACTCGTACAAAAATAGTTTCTGGCAGCGCTTATCATATATCGGTTCAAATCGCGAATTGAACGTAAATAAAAAAACGGCAAATAAACGAAGCTCCCTCGTTGTATCGCATGTTTAGACAAAGCAAAATGAAATAAATTGAGAAATGAATTGATCCTTAGGATATTAGCGTGTTAGATATTAATGCTACGATTAAATACTTGAAGAATGTGTGCTTTATTTAATGAACATTACATCGCTTAAAAAACGTGAAACAGAATCACGTAAATATCGAAATGTTACAAAAATATACTAAAATACTTACTTCTCTCGTATCTGTAACGCCATAAGTACGTGTATGTGCGTTATCAACTACGTGGAAAAGGGTTTTAATTAAAAATGTGAGATCCTACTTAAATCCTATCTATTGCAATCAGGTAAAAATCAGGTAATATTATCGATAGGTACAAAATATTTTGCGTTTCTTTTACCTGATATGATTTTCAGAAAATCAATACTACTCGTGATAATAATACATGCGTTCCTTGTGAGGTTCCTCGTGAGGATGTGTGCTAGATGGCGCTTCAGTTGGAAATTTGCGACGCGTGCTTTGTTTTAATTAGAAACTCTATATCCTTATAAGGTAACGAACCAGATATACAAACTCATTAGCATCGCAAGGCTATCATTTATTTATCAACGATTAATCTTGTCATATTCGCTTTCGAAGATGCAAAATAATTTTGGTGTTTCTCAGGACTTGATGTTGTCGAACAAGTGAAAGCGGTATCGAACAAGTTTCTCGCGGTAAGTAATTAAAAGATAAATTGTCGTGAACTAAAATTAAGAAACGAGAAGACGTGTTATTGCGAGTTGTGATTAAGTACAGTAATATTGATCTCAATCATTAACGGCTTGCATGCTTTTAATATATTTTATGTATATTATACAAATTATTTTAAATGTTATAATATATATTAATAGAATTACCTGGTCGATCGATTAATCGCGTTGGCTACTGCCTAGCGCTACAAGCTGTAGCGATCTAAATCAAACAGCTCAATGAATGAAACCACAATTGCATTGTCCGTTTTTGTGAGTAGCTAAAGAAAAGGAATTCCTTCGCGTAGCTTTGATTCTGGCGTCAACGTGGATGTAACGTTTCATGACAGACTATAAGCCGCCATCATTGACAGCTTGTTGCGGCTAGATGAAATTCCATCAGCACATATTTTCCGATCCTCATATATTTGTATTCAATAAGGTCTTAGCAGACAATCGCAATCGGTATAATATCGGTTTCGATGTATAGTTTCCAATAGCAGCAAAAATTTAAATGTCGATAGTTGCGATGGTATGTGTCGTTGCCTAAGCAACACTTTGTTGAAGCTTTATTAGAAAATATATTGCGAGCGTTTGATATTTTATTAGCGCGGTTAACGATATTAAACATTTATCTGGACGATTCTCGAATTACTACGTTTTAAGCAATGTAAGCGAGCCTCTTGTGTAGAAACAATCGTAAAACTAAATTACCTATACCAAACCTGTTTTTTGATGTAAAGAAAATAGAACGTTACATAATTGTTTCTGTGCGACTGATCTTTATAGTAGCGTACAAGTTTGAAATATTTTTCGTTTCCAAAACTTGAAGGCATGTATACGTTTGTTCTTCTCTTGCGACTACGTATCGTTCATTATAAGTTAATAGAGTTGATACATGTATTATAGTAATCAAAAAATGTTATTTAATGAAACAATGTTAATTTCTAGACGAAAAGTTACACGACGATGCGATGAATTTTTATGAAACACCGATTTGTAGATGCTAACAGAGACACAAATTACGTAGCTTTTAAACAGGAGAAAAAGATAAACAGTAGACGATCCTCCTCGTGAAGTAGGAATTTTAACATTCGTTTACTTGGACGATGGCGATCAACTGTTGGAAATAAAAATTTACATACTTTCAGAATTCAGAATTCAGCAAGATCCTATCGAAGTAAAAACAGAAAGATATTTTTTATATTTTTTCAAACTGCGGGTTCCCTTAAGCGGGTACATTTTTTTTATCCCATCTCGATTCAGATAAGTATACCGAGTGTCGAAAAAATGTCTGTATATCAACCAGGCCCTGTATATTAACTTGCCCCGGTTTCCCCTACTTTAAACGCGTTGCATACCATTCGTGCAACCGCAACTTCCTATGCAGCAGTTTCATCTCCAAAAAAATTGCGAAACGTTCGAGTGTCCACATCTACAAGATACATGCACAGCCGATCGATTCGTCGTGGATCAGATTGATGATATTAAGATTGCAGGGATCGCTCCGATACCTTCATTTACGATGTTGCAAATCTAAGAAGAAACGAATAAAAATTCGAATTTCATGGTTTCTTGTTCGTCGAGCAATTTGTCTGGTATTTTTAATTTTCTTTACGGTCGCCGACTTTTCCCTGTATGGTATAATTGTAGACTATAAGAAATATCAGTACACTTTCGTATAAATTTAATTCCGTCGAACTGTAATATAATATGAATATTATACGGCGTCAGTCAATAATCTAACATAATCACAAAATATACAAAACGATGAGGTGGATGTTCGAGTTTCAGAATTTTGTTCTTTAATCTTCTAGTTTGTGTATTGTTAATAGTAAGCTATTGTTAATTCATAAATTTTAATTCAATTTGAAAGGAAACAAAGCGATTAAACATAAGCAAGACGATTTCTTTTACGAAACTCATTTCATTTACGGAGTTGCAATATGAATTATTTACAGTTTATAAACGTTGCTTGTTATAAAGTATGATTTCATACTAGAAAACGCGTCGTTCGTTTAATTTGTTTAATTTACCGGGGGATAAGCATTTTCCTTTCAAATTGGTCTACTCGAACGATGGACGAACAATACCTTTTGTTCGGAACTGTACATACGACATTGTAACTACAATTTGTACTTCTATCTCGCCTGCGATCGGTTAACCAAGAATATGCACCGGTTTCCCCCTTTCTGGTTTCACTGGACGATAATCTTGCGTCGAATGGCTGGTAAGCAAGATTCAACAGGAATGGCATTATTGGCGATTCACGAAAGAATCTTCATCGATTTGCTTCGCCTTTATGCGTGTACTTCATACCTGAGAAAATACCGTTTTCTTCATCGTTTTCTGTCCTTTCTTCTTTTCACTCTTTCTCCCCTCTTTACCACTGTACACCACTTATACACTATAATCGCGAGGGATCGCCGTTTCGAAACTCCATTGCGGGCAAAAGCTTTTTACGTCGGTAAACCAGTTTCTTATATCGTGGTCGAGTTTTTTCCTTTGTTTCAGCCTGCAACGTCACTATCTACCTTTTTTTCGTTTCTTACATTGGACATCGTTTTCGTAGAGCTTGGGTTATTATGATCGATCGCTTCATTCGGTAGTCATCCAAGAACTTCCAGTTTAGCTAGTTGGAGAACGGTCGGCAAATCAGGATCATTTTCTTAGAAAATAGAACAACTTGGCACAGTGTGGTCGTATCTCTACAATTTCGAGAGATTTATCTCCACCTATCTTTTTATCTAAAGATATTTATCTTTAACATTCGTTAAAATATCTTTCAAATACGTTTAATATTATAAGAGGTATTACAAGATAGAATTATTCAATATTATTCGCATTGTTTATTCTTAAGAAAAAGATCAAATTTGGTCATCGTATTCTAATCGATAGCACGCGTGTGCTTTGTCTTGAATTTCTTATGTCGGTATCGTATTAGTAGAAAAATTGTGAATCGTATGCTCTAACGTGGTAACGTAGATCTAACGTGGTAGATCTGAAACACAAACTCGATAATTCAGCATTTACGAGCGAATTCGAATCGACGAATCAGTTTAGGCTCGTTTAACGGGGAAAAGTTGAAAAGAAATGAAATACGTAACGCGCTTGAACGATCAAATAAACTGGACGTCTGGTGGTGGAACAAGATGATCAGCTCTCTAAAATTGACCTTCCACAGCTGCGATTTCCGGCCAAGATTCTACTAATTCACGTGCTCGTAACGTCTGGTGCGGTTACACACGATGCTGACTGGCCGTTAGCGAGGGGTCAGCAACACCGCAGGTTATTTTCAGCCCTTTCGCACCGCGTTTCAGCCCTCTCACCGGTACGAGTCATTTCTACTGACACGCATCTCTCTTCTCTGACGCATTTGTACTTGGTGCGTGCATATGTTGAAAGTGTTTGACCAGTTTCGTGGCGTAGCATCAATAAACACGAAATTGATGATCTCGGTTATACGACGCGACCTGTGAATATCGGAGCGTCTATGCGATACGCGCCTCACGTACGTGGACATAACATCTACGAACTATGCTAATGTTGCGGTTACTTTCTTCATTCACAAGCCTTGTCACGATTTTCTTCGATTTCATACACCAGACAGAAAGAGGTGACAGGTCGTCTGACTATTCGCGCGACATACTTACTGTCTTGGTTGTCAGGGATGCGTTACTTTCTTTGGGTATTGCAATTGGATACTGGGCGCTGTGCCGCACCGTGTCGCGCCGTGAGCTATTAGAAGCGTGTGGAATTTTCGTCGTCTGCACGTTTATAGGTAAATTATACGCGTTGATAACACAAACATGCTCGGCTACATTTTTTCGAAATGTCAGTTTATACCATCAACCGCATTTATACTTGGCTAGTAGGTGATCCATAACAGTTTCGCTTAAAATATTATAATGTAATTTTATTGGAGTATTTTTTATCTCGATCTGTGTGTTCCACAGTTTACATTCTCTACTCTTTACGAACGTTTACGAACTCTACTGCAAAATATTGCGTTCGATTATAATCAGTTGACGGTTAATCCATTCCTATAAGTTATGGGTATTAATCACGCAAAAGCGAAGAAATTCATTTTTCCAAAATCAAACCATTATCAACGATTGGAACGATTCAATTGACCGAGTTAGTTTACTTTTAGTTTACTCCGGATCGTTCAATTGATTATTCATAAATACGTTGCGTGTTTCAGAAATGTGGAAAATATTGGAAACCCGAAAAGAAGCGAGCTACTTAAAAGTATACGGGTAGATTTATTTCTCTATATTGCCGACCAACGATCTCTTCATGGAGAGATTATTTCCACCATCGTAAGGAATAATTCCCGGACGAATGTTACACAATTATCGAAATTGGAGTTTCCATCTAATCTACACAGGTATATATTCTTTTCAAAAACGTATTTCAATGAGCTTTATCACGAATTAAAACAATGAGTTTCCCATGTTCCATTCATAGCTTATCAATCGGGTGAATTTTAATTGGTGAGTCGAGCAATTCGGAAAACAGGCGACAAAAATTGGAATTTCTAGCGATATACGAATCTTATTTGTTAGATTTAATACTATTTGTCCCGTGTGTATGACAGCAAAGAAATGTTCAGAATCAGATTATCATTTTTTCAAATTGTACGATTCTGCATTCTACTTTGCATTTAAATGCGATTTTGCATTTTACTTTACGAGCTTTAAATATCGATGTTTCTGTTTACTGTTCGCCCTTTTCTCTGGAATTGAGATCACAAAGTTATAAAATTCAATCGTGCGTTGCAGATAGATCTTTGTCGGAAACTTTGTAACTTTTATCGGAACAACAGAAATTGACAAAAAGAGATCCAAGAATAAAATCAAGTTTACAGTGTCTATTATCATGAACCAACGAGAAAATTAGAAGCAACAATCTTTCACGCACTTTCAACAAAATCAGCCCGATACTTAGAAATATATTAAACAAATATGGAGTTGGTCGTTGATTCACGAAACGGGAAACATTTTCGCTCTCGCATTTACTCTATTTTCCTTCCAGAGTCACATAAAATATGAAAAATCTATTTCTGCGTCGGTAGCTGTCAAGGGTAGAAGATACACATTCTCGCGATGCAAATACGTGTTTGTCAATTTGCTTGGAATGCGAGGAAGGTGTCTGAAGTATGTTCGTCGACTGTTGCACGCATCGACGGATGTATCAGCTTACCAACAATACGATCTTTGTGATAAAAACAGGCTACAATGCAACATGGCAATTACGGGATAAAGGAAAACGATAAAAATCAATCAGAGGTCACCGATTCGAGATCACAAATACGCAATAAGTAGCAGTTCGAAGGGTCTCGGTGTGGGCCGAAAAAACCGGTTTCAGGTAATGATGGACTACCTACTTGCAGCCGAGTCAGGCAGATTATAATGAACTTTTTTGGCGTAAATAACTAGCGATGGGCTCAAGTACGTCGCAAGTAGAATCGAACATCCATCGACTAGGTTCCAGCCCTCTGTAAGTAAATATTGATCTGATTTGTAACGTACGTAATCCACTTGATCCCATCGCTATCAATAACCTGGCCGCAGATTTTTCAACCAAGTAAGTTCTTTCAGTGAACGTACAATCGGCGATCCAACGTGGTAAACCTGTTGTGAAAAAAATGCTACGGTTTTTCGCTGCAGAATCTTCGTTCGTTTATCGATCCTGTGACTAAGGGACTCGGATCTAAAGCAACAAAAAATTAATTGTCCAATGAATTTGCAACTTTACACGCATATCCCATATACGTTTCTTTACCTTCCTTATTGGAGTTATAATCTCTATTATAATTCTATTTACGATAATGAATTAACATTGAAATGCGTATCGAACTTCGATATTCCATCCTTCGTCATTTAATTGTAGTTCTATTAATTAATAATTCGATAGATGAAAGTTTCGTAAATTCCAAGTCATGGTAAATCTTTCTCTTTGTCGAAAAAAAAAGAATTGGAGAGAATCGCGGCTAACGTATACGGGATGGACTTATCGATAATTTACATACGCTTTAAAGCTTTCTTGTTTAGCGATATTCCTCATACCATTTATGGAGCGAAGATAAACGAACGTTGAAAGATTTCTAAAAAAAAATTCCTTCAAAGAGTTAAAACCTTTTACAAAACGTCGCGAAAGTGTAATTTGAGAACTATGTCCCTCTAATTGACCTGATGGATTGATTTAATTGACCGCGGTATCAAGGGTCCGAAAAGCACGATCAGAGGCCGGCACTTGTATTTTGTTTTTGTATCTCGATCTCGATTCGCGTTGACGTTCAGACTGCGGATGATACTTGTAATAAATTTCGCGACATTATGTTTCGCCTGATCGTAAACCGTGGAATGTAAACGAGGGCGGATGGCGGATTAAACGCGAGGAACCAAATCTGACCAACATTGTGATATTATTCGCCGGCTGATCGTAAAGAATGGAATGTAAAGAAAGAACTTGTCCTCGAGTGACCTGAGAACTTGGCCAGCAGACGGTTTCGAAAGATGCACGCACGATATCCGTGTTTTTGGTTAATCTCTGTGGAAATTTGAAATTGATGGTTCTTTTAATACCTTAGTTCCTGATACATTTTGAGTTGGCAGAAGATTGCTTCCGAGAATAGTCGTTGGCTAGTTCCTTTTAGAGTTATCTGAGAAATTCAACGTCGAGGATTGTTTAAAGATTTACAGAAAACAATGTCTTCGGCGTGCCAGAAGTTAGAGAATTGTTAGTTTGCTTTAGTAAAGCGTATCTCTGCAACAATGACAATAAGTATCTTCCCAATTGTGTTTAGTGATTTTAATCGCGTTCAAATTACAAAAGTATACGATACAAATTTGGTACAAATTCGAACACCGCATATCTATATCGCAGCTGAAAATCTTCAATTTATTCAGGCAAACAGTATTCAAGCGCACTCTGTCTAGTTATCATTTAAACTACAGACAAAGTACAAACATCGACCCGTATACTTTCCTTTGCGCGGTGACAAATTCCAACAGAATAAGACTGAAGCAATCGATACGTATTTAAAATCGATCCCTTGCCGTTGTCTGTATCGCGTACGTATGTACACGCGTACATATTTTCTGTCCAAAAGATTCTTCCCTTAGTGTTCCTTTAGCCGATAACGTAGTTTGCATTAAAGATTCACACTTGACATTAGATAAACGAAAACTTCAGAGTACCAGGTTCGATGTAATTTCATGGGTACCTCACATTTTTTGGAACATTTATTTACCAGTAATATTTTAGGCTGACCTACTTTCGTTCGTGTAAGGAGGTTTGCTCGCGCACGGGGATATTTCGGTTAATTTTTAATTGCCAATAACTAACAAATAAAGCCGAAAACGCAATTTTTTTATTCTTGATTTTCGTCTTACTTTAGCTTCAAGAATCGCTGCTTAAATTGTTTACACCTGTAGCCGAAAACTCTGTGTATGACGAGGTATACGAGGCTTCCTAAAGCAGAATTTTATACCTCGTTTGCGATTGTAACAGATTTTATCATATACGATATATTCTTATATATTTTACTATATTTGTAATTGTAAATTTACATACAATTTATGTATTTACGTACGTACGTGTGTACTTTATATTTACTACCGTCCACCACTAATATCGTAAACTTATCCCATGTTGAATCGGTAACGCTGGATGCGACACTAAAATGATAAGAGAGCTTGCAAGTTTCCGAGAACAAATCTCTACGTTGGCTAATGCGTTTACTTTATCTCACCTGTGACTAAAAGAACACGTTAACGTGCTTAAAGAAAAAATTACTTCTATATCGTTTCAAAGCACGTGACTTTTACATACTATGGTTACATAAGTAGGTATATACTTTTGCTTTTGAAAATATTAAGGAATTAACAAACGTTCTTTACGGTAGCCAAATATCTGTTTCATACGTTGCGATTATAAAATATTTGTTCATTCAATTCCTCTCGCTTCACCCCGTTCGCGATTGTCACAACGTATTTACCATTGAAGCTTCTTCCTGCGCTTACCGACATCGATCGGAGAAAGATCTTATTCACTGCAGGTGAAAACAGGGGAAACAGAATAGCAACGAATAAACATAGGAACGTACGATAGCCACGGAGGAAGCTTCCAAAGGCCCCTATAAATCACTCGGTCGATCTCGTTGAATTTGCGTTTACCGACGTGACTGCATTCGGAGCGCAGGTTCGGCGAATTGACTGCAGGATCGCTTTGAGTAAATACGAAACACGCAGTGGTCGGTCCACGATGCGCGGTTACACTCGAGCGTCTTTGCGAGGGTAAACTCTACCCCTGTTTTCCTTTCGAGACGCAACCCCGAGGAGGGTAGGAGAGCTCGAAGGACCGACTATGCCGGCGACGAAGATGCGGGGCAGTCTGGTGTGAAAACGAGTTCATTGGTTATATATTTCCCAGGGCGTCGGGGCGTTAAAGTGTTGAAATTTCATTAAGGGTCTAATGAAGCACACCGCGTAAGGTCTCCCCGTCTCTGTCACTCGGACACTCAGCCAGTCTCCGCCGTGCTGGATGTTTGTTCGAGGGTGGATGGCCCTTAGAGATGCGTAAGCGAATTTACATGCTTCAGGGTGGTTCTTCTGTACGCCGTCACTTGGAAGATCGGAGCCTGTGCTCGGGGTTTTCAGCCAGAACGTCCTTTTCGCCCGGCGGAGAAGAGAAAGAGACCCTATTCATCCGTTTCATTAACTTTCCGTCATTAACATATTCTCAAAATAACGATCTAAGATGTACTGCCGCTCTAATTACACTTCCAGAAGTTTTTGTATTGAGCTTCACGCGCCGTTGGCCGTGTAAAGGCCCGTGTCGTCGTGAGCCGCGCGCGCCGAATCAACGCGACGCTCGGCGTTGTTTTCTGGACGGCCGACGCCGCGCCGGAATTAGTCGACTTAGCGACGTTCTAAGCGCCTGCCAACCAACTCTCGTCGCTGCACAAGCCCGTAACTTCTCGCGTATCCGAGCGGGGGAGGGCAGATCGAGGAAAAATGGAAATTTCATTTCACCGCGTTAACGCGTCGCGGACGAAGCGACGCGAACGGGGTAACTTAAGAACACCGCTCGACAAGTCGCGCGTTCAGCCAAAGAATACCGATTTCAACGCTAATGAACATTAATTGCTGCGAGACGTGAATAAGATCGTAACGTAGCAATCGTAGTAAATAAACTGCATTCCCTTTTCCAGACTCGTTCCCGCGGTGCAACACGTTGTCGAGTGTTTTCTTCGCTCTGCCACCTCTGTTTTTTTTTTTTTTTTTTTTTTTCTTTTAACAATAATTTCTACAATTTCCGCTTTCCGCGCAGCGTTCGTTTAGGTGCACAATCGTCCACATTAGTTTACGCATTGGTAAAAGAATAATTCAACGCGAACAGCACCAAGACAGATGCGAACGTGGCGCTACACGGATATTTTTGAACGGAGAAGGCAAACGCTTAATTAAAACGGATCTGTTTCTCTGGCCTTTTCACACAGAGATTTATCGCCATTGTCGAATCATTTTCCTTGTTACCGATGTTGACGTAAGGAGGGTCTGATACGAGAAGAGGTGAATTTAATTTTATTATTCTCAGGCTACGCTTACCGGAATATGTTTGTTCGACGGTCGTTAGACTCCACTCGTTGGTTGTACCAATGTTGCGATGGATTTCTTTCGCTACCTTTTATACAAGCTTTCCTGTGTATGCGATATTTGTCAAATTTATAGGTCCATTCTTCCATGTTACGTAGATATGGAAATATTCTGGTTTCCGAGTTTTCGTGTTTGTGTTTCGAGACTCGACTACATTTTGTATAATTTTGCGTAAGTTTACAAGATCGTTCGAAAAATAAAGAATGTCCTGGATAAACATAAGTAAAGGTATTAGCTTGCAACGAAATCTCTTGAAACTTACTAGGCGAACGTTTAAGTTAGATTTTCTAAAAGGTAGAGTCTCGTATGAAGAAATGTTACTCTTTGTTATCGACTTACCGTTCCGTATGCAGTTAATATTTTGATTTTGTATTGGTTTCGTCGAATCTATTATAGTTTTTCTACGTTCGTGGAGAAATTAACGCAATTACCGATTTCCAGAAGAGGGGAACGTTATTTTATCGATTTACATTTTTGCGCCACTAAATCTTCAAGTTAAATTGTCCGTTTATCGTTAAATTGATATAACGAACTTGTAATTTGAACGAAAATCCCTTGCTACGCGATTCTCCAAATCCTACACTAGTCTTTTTTCAGAAAAATATTACCAGATAATTATACGTATTCGTAATTCGTAATAAGTTTAATTGCCTAAAGTAGACTATCAATAAGCCGAAATTTTTCGGTGCTTTTCGACTGGTTTCCACCAGCAGTGGAGAGGTTAACGGGCTACCTGGCGTGTTTAACGTTTTTCTTTTCTACTAATACATTTATTTTCAATTTACACGAGGAGATGTCCGAAACATATTTACCGAACTGTACAAACTCGTAAATCTGTGATGAAGTCCTCGACGTTGATGTTTCCCCAATTTCTAAATTTCGCCTGTTAATAAAAATGATTTTTCTTCGTAAAAGTTATTTTTTGTTTTTAATATTAAATATTACTTATTCAATTCGTCAGATGACACTATATTTTGTTTTCTTCTCCATCGATACTTCTCTTAACGAATTATACCATCCTGTAAGATTCGTTTAATGCGCATTCTACTACGCGCTGAGATATATCTATGGTTTATGGATAAATATATATATATATATATATATATATATATTTATATATATATATATATATATATATATATATATATAGGTATTTATTTATATTATCCATACGTTTACACGTTTTCGAATATGATAATCACAACTTTAATTAATCTTCCTGTTCCCCTCGTTTCTCTTCTTTTCTCTTCCATCCTTCTCTGTATCCTTTCTTGTGCGCTTGTATCCTTCCTGTGTATACTACCGCGATTAAACTAATTTGACAGCACGATGATATTACACAACGAGTGTCAATTAATTGCTTCGTGAACAGGTTGAAACATTTATTTAAATCGTAAATCAATTTTCAACGTTTCGTACCTGTGCGTAATAGTAAGGGAAGTACGAATGTTTTGTTGGAATAGCCTTTATAATTGAATTTCCACGTATGTACAACAGAATTACCTTTTCTAATCGAAAACGTTTCCAGCGCTGCGCAAGTAATCTCAATTGTAAATATTAATATTTCCTAAACGAACATTTATGTTTCGTAATATGAAAGAATACTTCGAAATCCTGTGCTGAACCTATTATTTACACGTATTGTAATGCCTCGCTAGTAGTTTCGAAATTTCCATCGCGCATTTCGTCTAGCTCGGCGTTTCCGTGTGGAAAGAAACACGAAGGTAAATACCAAACTACTTCTAACTACCTTTTATCGTGTGCGCGACGTCGTCTTTATCGTCGCTGTACGATCTTGAGGAATTTGACAATCGCTGGCAACTTTTAACGCGATATCTCACCACTGATCTCTCGTCATTCGATTCTACTTGCGTTCTATTTGTTTCGTGTATTCGCAGTTTGCCAATTTTGTGCTGGCGCTATTATTCTCGTCAGAATTAAATATAATTTTTCTCAATTATCTTTTCCGTTCTCCGATTATTTAAATTTGACGATGAAAGGAACCAAGCAAATTGACGACCATAGTCGATGATATCGTGACTTTTGCGACAGGATAGCGTCGGTGGATAGGCGAAATTTGTTAACACTAAAAAAAAAAAAAAAAAAAAAAAA